>KZ507717.1:0-31061 GCA_002844005.1 Limosa lapponica baueri
TTAAGAGAGTTTTCAGTGCGTGTGCATTTATTTTTCAGGTGGAGTTTTGTCTGGTACGGCACTATACTCTGACTAAATTCTGAAAAGATTGCTTCTGTTTCATTCCCCTACTGATTCTTTAACTAAAAATAAAATCAAAATCAAGATTCTTCATTTTGAGCCAAGTTCTAATATTTTTTATAGTGACTAACATTTTTTCCTCTAACTTCTGCATAAATGAAAAGTTTCCTTTTTAGTGGTGTGCCAGGGAAAGTAGGTAGAACCTTTAAATATAAAATTGGTATCTTCTTGCTCATAACTCTGGCTGAAATTGACCTGTTAAAAGTCTGTATATGTGTCTTACAATCTGGGGTAAATGCTAAAATCTTGAAAATTTTTTTCATCTGTTACAGGATGTATTTCTTCAGCTTTGTAGTTTTGGTCACATTTATTTCTCAAAGTATGGAAAACACAAAGCACTGGTTGAGCTCTCAGGACAGGCTATTTGGCAGTGCTAGATACTTAGTATTTTGACCTTTAATTGGGGAAAAGGGTGGGGTTATTTTGTATTTGTGTGTGATCAGTATGGTCTTAATAATACAAAGAGATGGCAGTTTCAAATTCAGCCTTTCTTCTCTATGTAAAGATAGACCAAAAGAGCAGGGTGTAGGTGGCATCTGGGAGGAATGGCATTTCTATCCTCTTTGGAGGATAGAAATTGAGTTCAGTAGACAGAGGATAGAAATTGAATGAATTATTGAGTTCAGTAGTAAAATTTGTATTGATTTTAATTCTGTAGTTCTGAGGCCTGGCAGAGGAAACCACTGAAGGAGATGCCATAGTGGACAACCCTGTGTGTTGCTCCTTCTCTGCCAGGGAAGTTCCTTATCAAAGAGGGATACCCGTGTGATGTATCTTTCTTAAATGCTTAAGCTTTGCAAGCTCCTTTTTGCCCAGGTCTGTCTTTGTGTTTGAACAAGTAGATTTGGACATACCTGAGGGGAGAGGGGATGTCAGCTGTCACTGACTGTAGCTGGGAAAGTGTTTTCCAGTAAAGAAGGGGTTCACATTGCAAGCAAGAGCCTGGGAGCCGTGGAGCTTGGGAGCAGAGTTTTATATTGAAAGAAAGTTTGTACCATGTAGAAGTCTTTGGGGATTAAAGACACTCTGGAAGTAAACAATCAGGACCCTCATTTTTGTAACGTTCCCCTTGTGGGAAAGGAAATGGCAGCTGTAGTTGCTTTACACTGTTCCCAGTGTAATCACGATCACATCAGTGCATTGAGCATTCAAGTGCCTCAGCAATGTCTTCCTCTACTAACACATATTAGACTGGGAGACAGATGTTTATGTCATGTTATTTTATTCCTCATCAATCAGCAGTTTCCCAACCATCTTATTTTTAACTTGATTATTTACTAATGAGCAATAAAACCCACAGTGCCTACAGCAACGTTTGCACAGTGGGTCATGAAATAGTAACACATACACTTAGTTTTATTTCTTTTCATGTTTACCACAAATCAGATCCTTTCCTAATGTCTATGTCCTTGTTTAAACCTAAGTTGTAACAGGGTTCTTTGTGTTCTTTCAGTTGTTTCCTTTTAGTTACAGTCACAACATTTTGTCCACTGAAGTCCTAGCAGCTTGTAGCAGTCTTGGAGACCAAGCCCAGTATTTTCCCTAGAGGCTGTATGTCGGGATGCTGGAAATTAATTTCTGATGTTTTCTGGCTTCCTTAGCCTACATTAATTCTGATTTGTTATGAAGTGGATCAAAGCTAATAGGAAGTGAAGCTTCTTTCAGCTAAAATAAGTGAAGGGATTGAGGTGAAGGGGTCCAAAGATGCCACAAGGCAAGATGGCTGTTAAATTTCAGAGTGACACATGCACTGTAGTCTTGAAACACTCCGCCTTAGATCATCTATCCGGACAGCCCTACCCCTACAGAAAGCCAAAAAAGGCTTCCTCTGTCAGTCTTACACAACAGGAGAAAACGTTTTGGCTTTGCACCAAATATTCAAGTTTGCAACACGAGGGAAGGGTTGTGAGAACGGAAAAGAGGACGTGATCCTGGATGTAAAAACAATGTTAAGAGGAGCAGGGAGTAAAGACAGGCTCCAGTAATGTGAACAGCTATGGAGAGGGCGATTGTAGAGCTACTGTTCGTCAACATCCAGTCATGTTTGTAGAAACACCAAAACATATGGATCAGCAATGTAATTGTCTTGAAAACTGATGTAGCTAACAGGAAAACACAAAGTGTATGTGTGTTAAGAGGGAGCGAAGACTGATAAGCTGGGTTTCAAGCTATAATCGTGAAAACACGAATTTGAATAGACCACCCATTGCATGATAACGGATTAAAAATAGTGTTGTACAAACTGAATTGTGTTTTGCTCTGCTGAAGCTCCAGTGTTACAAAGCTATGGTGTCTGAATTACAGCACCCGAGTACTTCCCAGAGTACACTAAGCTGCCTGTACCATATCTCATTCTTTACATGTTCCTTTTCTTGGCAGAAAAATTAAAGACCACTGTGGCTTGGATTTCTTTAATAATTCAGTATGCTGTGGCTCGGTGTGCCTGCCGCTGAGGGCAGTGTCAGCTTTGCTCCTGCAGCCAAGGGTGGTGTGGGATGCGTTCATTTGTGAGTCTTCCTGGAGTTTATTTCACAGCTTCTGATTTGCTTCTCAAGCAAATCCATTGGTTTGCATCAATCAGCTTTGTCCTGGTTGCATTGCTTGTCTAAACCGAAACGTTTGAGTGGCTGCACTGAACTCTGTCCACATTTAAGCTAATTTAAAGTCTTCCATCACAAGATGGGTGATTATGGTTCCTGAGTGAATTAGCTGGAAAATGATGGAGAGTGTAGCTGATGGTTATTTTCAGTGCAAGTGGGTGCTCCTTTGTTGACGATATCAGTGTTAGGGCTTGTCTGCACAGAAACTTGCACTGCTGTAGCTAATGTTTTGGGGTTTTTTCCCATGTTGGTTAAATTGATAAAAATGTTGCATATGGACTGGCCTTTATTTTGCATCTCACATATTCTTTTCTTCCAGCCAAGGTTTGGATTGCCTCTGCAAGAGGTATTTCCTCTGCCTGAGGTGTGGTCCCCACTGTGGAAGTCTGAGAACGCCTTATCAGAGAAGAGTTCTATCTGCTCACCTTCAGGGACTCATTATTTCTCATCTGCGTCGTTGCACATTTTTAAGGTGTAAAGAGGAAAAGAAAACCCAGCCTACCAGAGCTCCAGTGATTAATGTGGGATTAGCCTCAGTAAGTGTAATGAGGTTTCCTCTCCTCCTTTGAGGAAGAGAGGAAGGGGCAGATTGAGGCCAGCAGATGGATAGCTGTGCCCTAAGTGGATTAGCTCAGCGTAACTCCCAGCAAGGCCAGGATGTAAACAATACTTGATCAACCTGGCGCCAGATACCAGCGAGCAGTCTATCGAAGGAGGGTAAATCTAAACTGTAAGGATGTGCCTATGCAAGGACAGTATATTAAAATTGAGGGAGTTTCTTTTTTTTTTTTTTTTTTTTTTTTTTAGAAAAAGAGATATAACTCCCCAAGAAGAAAAAAGTAACTTTTTCATTCTATTTTTAAAGTTCTGGGTTTTTTTCCCCTGGCTTCAGATACATTTTGCGGCCACGGTGGAAGATTTTCTCACAAAGTTCTGTATTTTTATTACCTGACTATAAAAGACCTTGAGAACCTCGTTCAGTCATTCTTATAGAAGTGATCGGTATAGCAAAATCTCAGTATTCTCCCTGTAATATGCCAGTGTCTCCTTGAAATCTGCCTTGTCCTCCAGTAGGTGGTAGTTTTTTCAGCCCGAGTACACTGCAGAGAGTGCATTACACTCTTTGCCTAATCTGCAGGAAAGATCCACCAATTCCAGTGTGTCTCAGTGTAACGTGTCTGTTACTGGCACCTTGCTCCTCATTACCAGGCTCTGTTCTAGACTGGGAAGAAAAACGCTTGCACTTCAAAATATTTCCCAACCCATTTGCAAGCTCTACAACATTTATTATTCTCATCATGTTTAATAGCAGAGTTCCTCATTTTCTTGTCCTTTTATTGCTGTTATAGTAATGTGGGCTATGGCTTCATCTGCCTTTTCTAAGTAGGCAGTATCACCTCTAGTTAGCATTTAGATGGGAAAATATCTGAGGGTGTTCGGGAAGCGTAATGGCTGTTAAGAATGTGACATGTATCCATCTAAAACAAGACTGAGAATATGCTGGGAAGTGATTCATCAGAAAATGTTTGCTCATCAAAACCGAGTACTTTCGAATGAAAATACCAGTTCCAGTAAAACCTTAGTAAAACAAACAGTTTAGATCAAAACAGGAGAGGCAACACATGGTGTGTGTGATAATATGGTACCCAATATCCTCACCGGGTAAGTGCATGAATTCATTCGTCAGGTCTTCCTACCTCTGTTCTTCCACATAGCAAGAGACTGTCCAAGCCCCCAGCCTACTGGCTGTCTCAGAGTGCCTCTTCCATGCTGGAGCTCTTTCACCGCATACTAAATTCTTTGGTGTAACACTGTGACCCTTGCAAGCTCTAGATGCATAGTCCATTTGACCTAAAGGTCAATCTTCTTTCTGCATATACAAGCTCTCAATCAGTCTTATAAAATAGGACAGCTCCAGTAGGAAGAACTTGGTGATCTACCCTGGAATGATAGCAAAGTGGAACAGGATGTGGGAGGTTTAGGTTATGTCCTTAATCTCAATTAGACAGGGAAAGGACTTGATTTTGCAAGGGTGGCACTAACCACTGTGGTGTGGAATCGATGCATGGCTTTTTCTCGGTCTTTCCTGCTAGAGCTGCACTGACTTGTAAGAACTATGAAGTGTCTGTGATGTGGAGAACTGAAAAAGCATCTTCTTATGCACTGTAATCTGAGGACAGATTTTTGTACCAGTATAGCTGTTTCAGTTATGGGTATGTGTGAACCAGAATGTCTCTTCAGTATGACTGCTAATTTCTATGAAAGTATCTTTGCTTTTCAACCTTCTTAGAGAAATTGCTAGATGTATATACAATAACGTCCATACAAGGTGAATTTATTGCCCTAATTTTATTGCTACAGCTTTATGTGTGGTCAAAACAAAATTGCTTCAGTTCAGCCTGCTAAAACTGTTAACGGAGGCCCCTGATACAAAATCCATGTTAGTCTGCATGCCTTTGCCAAATTTTGCTCAAAGTTGCAGCCTTCACGACCCAACCCCCAAATTTTTCTGCAAATGATGCTAAAACTCACGTGGTTTTCATAAGATCAGCTTCATCCACTAAAAAAGGGAAGTAAAAAAAAAAAAGAGAAATTAAGTATTTTGTTTCCATTGCTTTCCGCTCAGTTTTGTCAGGTTCCAAAGTACGACTTCAGTATATTGGAATAATGAGGGTGCAATCTGACCTTGCAATTTAATTAACAACTCCATTGATGATCTGCTTGATCAGAGCTGGAGCTTTTGCTGCCATAACTGTCTTGGCTAGGTAGAACTTAAAGGATTAAAAGGAGGAAAAAGGAGATGTTAGACGCAGAGGAAAGCAGGTGTTACTAGAATTGCACACAGGGAGGAGAACGGTTGAGTAATAGATGTAGAATTTCTTAAAATCAGTTTGCTTTCCTCCTGGCATCTCACTTTTATCATAAACTGTTGTGTAGTGTCATGGAGTTCTGTTAAGCAGATGGTGCATTTTATCCCAGTGGTGTCTGCTTATTACTCGTAGATGAAGTGATTTTTCTATGTAGTTAGTTAAAGTGCAACTTGAGGTTCTTTGGCAGTCCAAGTTGTTATTTAGAGAGTCTTAAAATGTAAGTCATGGTTAACTTATTGCTCATTTTAGTTTATACACGCTTACCAGTAGGCGTGCTGCTAAAAATACAAGTAAACACAAATATCTAAGTGCGCCTGCACAAGTTTTCAACAAGCTTAGTCTCTGTTCGGTGGAAGGAGTTGGCATTTTGTGCCAGCTGCAGGTTATATTAGGCAAACTTTGCAACAGTAGGGATAATGAAGAAATAGAAGGAGCTCGTCGAGCTCTTTAGGAATAGGTTGGACAAACGTCTGTCAGGAATAGGGTGCAGTGAATGACTGCCCGAGATTCCTCCGTCAGCACTCGCCTCCAATTCCTAACCTAACAGGTTTTCTAATCAGCCCCTCAGAAAGCAGACGGATGGATGGTGTTGGCCTGATTCTTGAGACATGCAGTCATGGAATTTGAGACCCAGACTATGGGGAGCCACAGTGGAAATACATGTGTTTTTTCCACTCCAGTGTTTAAGCTTCCCAGGGAACTGGTAGGATGTGGATGTTACAGAGGCAGCAAGTTTTGCCTTGCTTTGTTCTTCTGTTTTGGGGGGTGGAGGTGTGTTTGCTTGGTTGGGGTTTTTTTGGAGGGTTGTTTGTGTTTCCCCTCTCCCCTTTTTTCTTTCTTTTTTCCTTTCTTCTTTCCACTATCCTGACGTCTGTGCTGGTTTTCAGCCTGTTTAAAGGGTCCTACTCTGGTCCAGCAAAAGCAGATCATTGCTCCTGTTGGTTTACCGTGGGAGTCAAATTTAAGAACTCGTATGTGTTGGGTTGAAAACCTGGGATGCTCCTGAAAACCACTGACATGACAAAGCACTGGCTGGGATGCTGGCTTCGTTCTTTCTGCATCACTGGAGGATTTCTAGGAGGTTGCACTGAAGTGGCATCACTAACCTGTATTATCTTTTTAAAGGATTTTAGCAGCTTGGGCTGTATGTGATCTCCCTTTAGAACTATGTAAGGAGAATAGCTTTCTAAACAGCCATTGCACTGCTTGCTGTTCCCTACCTCCTGCTACTTTTTAACACCTGGTGAATGAGATGAGCTATTAATAATTTGTACCCTACTTTTCTTACCATAAAGGTCTCCATCACATGCTAAATACTGTGAAGCATTGTGATCAAAGGAATTATGAGCGCGTTAGCCTCAAACTTGCCTGACATTCATTTGAATCTGCTGCTCTAATAGCACCCTTTAAATTATTCCTACATCATTCAAGCTACAGGTAGTTTTTTGACACACGCATTCCCCTTTCTTTTCTAGTGTGCTTTTTCATTTTGATCACCCTTGTCTAAACTGTTTGAATAGAATGTCACTCATTTGTATCTTGTTGGGAACACTAACAGTGTATCTGTCACACACTTCCCACACTAGTGGTGAAGTTCAAACACTTACAGGATGGTTAAAGGAATAGCAGCAACATATGGGTCTCCCGAAGTGCCTCACACAGGGCTCAAATATAGTGCCCCTTCGTAAAATCACTACAGGGAGGGGGTTTCAGCCTTCCTTTTTCTCTGGTTTCCTTCTGCCCAGTTCTTCAAAGGAGAAGGTGCTGATGGTCTCCCAGTGTGATTAGTGAATAGGACTATATTGTGGGTGCAGGCAATGCTTCATCTTAGGCTCTAGCTATATATCAACATTTATAAATAGATCATCTTGATACCTTTTTGAGACAGCTAGTGTTGTGGTGATTTTATTTGATTTGCGCTTCTTCAGAAAGGATAATTATGACAAATGTTTCCATTACCTATTGCTAGTGCTTTGGGAAAGGAAGAAGTCTGTGATTGCAATTAGCTCCTGTAGACAGCAGGAGAACTTTAACTAAAACTAAGTTTGCTTTAGTGTTAACTGTTTCCTTCGCAGAAATCAGTACTCACTGCAGTCTGACTTTTCTGTGGGTCAGGAAGACGCTGAATGTCGGACGCAGCGTTTAGGCCAAGTGGGCATAATAGGTTGACACTGAGTGATGGCACTATAGAAGTCACACGGGTTTGAACCACGAAGCATACTTGCCCCATTCCACTCTAGATTGCAGTTGGTCTGGTTGAATCTCTCATTTTCCAGTTTCTATCAATTCTGTCTCTGATGTTGCTGAGGTGATCCCTTTCAGACAAAATCCTTGGCTGACTTCTTCCAAGTCTGCTGCCCCACTCACTGATTTGCCTGTCTTCCTTCTTTTTCAGCAGAGACTCTTTTTCTGGTGGACACTCAGCTCCCTCCAATTTGAAGACTGACTTGCAAAAAATTCTCTAATCTTCTCTTACTTCACAAGATGGTTCATTTTCCAGAGAAAGACCACCAATCGCTAACCTACTTAGGTTAATTTTTTCCCTGCATGGACTTGTCGTTGCTCTCTGTCTCGATCAGTCAAGAGAGCAGAGAGGGCTCTTTACTTCAGTTCCTTTCTCCCTCCTACCTCCAAAGCCGGAGATGGCTGTTAGGCACTGCACAAAAGAACAGAGTACTGTCCTGGAGGTTGCAGGATAGGAAAAGCTCATTTTCTTCCCATCTTTCGGGTCAGCGAGTCATGACAACATAAATCCCAAATCCATTCAGAGGGGTTGGAGCAACAAGCATGTCTACTAGCTGTTCCAGTCAGGAGACCTGTCCTGGCTTTAAAGGCTGGAGGATTTGCGTCAGGAAATTGTTTTGGTTTGCCTGAATTAAGATTGACTACATGATTGAATTTTTAGGTACTCTTAATTGTATGCAGTAATAACAACACATCAGTAGGTAGTACTCTACTCTCTAATTATTTCCAGTAGCCCCAGCTAGGCTGCTTGTACTGTGCAATCTGATTTATACCTCACGGAGTGTATCAGGATGTGGTGTTAAGGCACATGGCTGATAAACACCATTACTCTTGGGTAGGAACGTAAAGCGCTCTAGTACACAGCTCTTCAAGCTGTTGTGGAAGAAAGTGCTTTAAATGGACTTTACCTGGGAAAGTCTATTGAAATCACTATGTGACTTTTTGTCTTAGCAGTGGCTTGCTGCTCCCTTCTTTCTTAACAGTACAGACCTGCAATAAAGGTATCTACCACGGAATAATCAGAACGGTTAACCTCTCTCAGTCAGTGTCACATCCTGGAGTCTGGCTTCCTTTTCAAAATTGCTTAGATTAGCCTGCTTTCTTGACACTCAGGGTATGGGATGAGGAGCTTCTAATAATGTTTCCACAGAGAGTATTAACATAAGGTGATTCCCGTTCACTTCCTGGTTAGTACTTGGTGACTTTGCTTGTTATCCTGTGTGGATGGCCTACACTTATCATAGTTTAATGTTTTCCATGTGCAGTACTTGTTACTTAATCTCTATTCCTAAGGCTGAAGATCTTTTTCCCTCCTTTCAGATGATTGAGATGCTTAAATGCCTTTGTCCGTTATGGCTGGCTTTTGTTCTCTCTCTTTTGAAGATTGATCAGCACTACAAATTAGTCTGGTTTTCCAAAAGGGACAATTACATAGGTAATTTTTCATTTGCTGTGTTTAAAGCTTCACTTAATTCTTTCAGGTTCTATGTTATGTCAAAATACACAGATTGTTGAGATTACAGTATGCATACATATCAGTTTAATTGTACTTTACTCACCTGATTTTACCAGTCATCTGACCAGTATGTGGCCGTTCAAGCATCTACAATGCCTTGAAACTATTCAATGGGGCCAGCTGCATGTAAAGATGAATGCGTTTGAGTCTTCTGTAAGTACTCAGCAATATCAGTTCCATACGCATAGCTTCTTTTTACCTTGAACTCCTTCAGTAATCCTGGCTTCGGGTGAAGATTTTATGTACTTCAACCAGATCTTCTCAGTGCGGACTGCTGTTATTCACTGTTTACACCATTGTACTTCACGACTGTACCTAATCTAGAATTTGCAACTAATTTCAATACAAAAAGGATAAGATTTCCAAAGAGCAGGTCTGTATGCATCTTGTTGTATCACGTCATGAAGGAATGTAAGTGGCAAGGACTCTGTAAGGTTGTCCTACTATTATGAATTCTTGTAACACGAACTTTGAACATCCAAAGCTTGCATCATCTATGAATCACCCAGCTCTACATTTTTACTCATTAAAAAGTTGTGAAGAAGCTTGCAACACATTTATTATGATTAGTTCTCTGAAAATGCCAACACAATTCCACAGGGACTTGCATGGAAATACTCTGTAATAACACTGAACTTGTGTCATATGGGGCGGAACACTGGAGCCTTCCTACGGGGTGTTGAATGCAAAGGAGCCACATCCTTTTGTTGGGAAAGATCATTTCATATCCTCCAAGCCAGATGACTTCTTGCTTGGTGCTTTACTCACGGTTCACCTAACATCTTATTGCCTCGTATTATGTTGTACAGGTCTCTTTGCAGCAACTGTTTGTAGGCACACAACACAGTTTTAAAGCCTGACTCAGAAAATAAAAAGCAAGAAGATGTGTAGAACATAGTTTCTCTTTTGTGAATGAACTTTTTAGAGCAGGGTCATGGCTACTTTAATTGCAGGCTGTGGTTGAGGCCCCTCAGTTGTCAGAGGACAGCAGAAGAGGGATTGGTTAGTAAGGGAAGGGAATTCGCCTGGCACCGCCAAGGCCACAAAGGCTTATTGGGTCTTGACAGCTCTTCAGCGCTTGGCTTCTCTTAAAGCCAAGGGTTCAGCTCTGTGACCATGGGGAATGGTGCAGAGACCTGACTAGAAATAGGAACCCCAAGTGACTTCAGTCTGTTTCAGGTAATAATGTCTTTCTTTCTAAGGGTACTCGCTTCAGCTGCAGTTGAAGCCACACACCTAGTGTCCTGAGATGTGTGACAGACATCTAAGGGGAATGGCGAGTGGTCAAGGCTTTGTGAGCCAATCCCTTCCTGTCCATGTGTTTCTTTGAAAAAAGAAAGAAAAGTGATCTTTCTCAAGGAATTTTCTACCCAAAAAAATGTAGTCAAAATTCCCCACTAAGCCAAAAATATAGTTCGAGGGGCATAAGGAGTTCCCCTACTCACTGCAGGAGCTACCCACATCCAAAGGCATGCAGAAGCCAGAAAGGGAAGCAGTTTCTTTACAAATGCTTCCCTCCCTTCTGAAGCTAAGGGAAAGGGATGGATAGAGCCAGGACAGTGATACAGCACTTTAAAGGAGGTGATGGATAATTGTTCCCGTCTTGCTTCTCCCTCAATCATTTGCCCCGGAGCACTGAGGAGTTTTGATTCAGTTTTGGTCCTTGAGTGGTTCCTGATGCAGCATGACTGCGTTCCCCTTTTACAGTCGGTGAACAGTGTAGTCTCGCTCTCAGCTGTGCACTAGCAAGAAAAAAATTCAAGCTGGGTGACCTGCCAAGGTAACCTTATAAATTTCAGTGACTTTAAAAATTTCATCAACCTTAACCATATGTGCTGAATGTCCCCAACAGCTGCAGGTTAAGAAGGGCATTCAACACGTAATTACCTCAAAATTGACTTTTTTCTTTTTAGTGCCCATGAGTCTCTCCTTGCCATGGCTGGCTGGCTCCCATTCAAGTGATGATCCAGCGGGCTGCATGCTGGTGATGCAGCAGCCACCACTGAGCCCACTGAAGCATGGGGCAAGCTGGAGGGGGTGGGGAGGTGGGGAAGGTAAGTGCTGCTCTTAGGTCTATATATTGCCTTTCTCCTTTTAAATCTTTTTTGCATAGAATTTTGCAAAAACATGCAATATACATTTTTTTTTATTTTTTTTTTTCTTATGGCCACTTAATAGTCTCTCTCTGCAAATAAGCCATTTTCCATAAGGATTCTTGGACAATTGCAGCTTTACTCATGGTGGCAGCTGGGCAGACCTGGGTTATGCTTATAAAAGGGAGGAGTGAATCAGACCTCATGTATTTATAGTCTGGTGCTGAGTGTTGCTATTGTTGTCAGGGCATTCAGTATCCATATTTAAGTTATGGCTGGCACGTCACTTTTGAAAACCGAACTGTTAATTTATGGAAAGTATGCTTAGATCAGCAATTTCCTGTAATAGATTGGGTTTTCCTAGTAGAAATGTTGGGTGAGGTGATCATGGTCCCTCTTGGATTGGGGAATGGTGGCTAGATTAAATCCATCAACAAGTTCAGAATTACAGAAGTGCAAACAGAGCAATCCTAGGTTTGATACTTGATTCTGCCTATAAGGCAGTAAGGAGATTATACTGTAGAACCCAAGCATAAAGGACCTCAAGTTCCTGTTTGTTGTAAGGCATTTATACCCTCTCAACAGAGGAGAAAGACAGTATCTCTGTTACGTGGAGGTTCCTCCTGGCTGGGAAGCATATTTTACTATGGCAAGTCACTTATTACTTGTGTTACGCTGGAAGCAGTGAGACTGGGAAAGAATTTCTGCACTTATACATGAAAATATTGATCCTGTTTGTATGAGAAGTGTGCATCCAAGATGCTGGGCTTGAGCCTCTGTAGTGATCCTAAGGGGGGGATTTATCCAACTCATTGTAGATGTCTGCATCAGAGTTACTTGTCTGGGCTCTTCTTATAGTCTGTGGAGAGAAATGCACACTTTTAGGGCATGATGCGTTGCATCATAGAAGTGTGCCTTTAGACATCCGAAAGGATCAGACGACTTGTGACCATAAAGGCCAGTTTCTATTGTCTTATTTGGCTATTGGTGGATGCCTCTGCAGATGTCCTAAGTAAGCAAGGTGACCCTATGAGGGCATGATGAGGGAGACTAAAACTGATTCCTGAAAATAGCTGATGCCTGAAAAAAACCAAAAATCACTTCATTTTCAAAGTCTTTGTAATGTCCTGTAGCCCATGACCTTCCATAAGACTTTTAGGAATGCAGTGGCCCATGAGAGAACTTACTTGCAATGCTGTGCTACTAACGGTGTTTCTTTCTGATCACTGATAAGGCTGGGAAGATCAGCATTCATGTGAGGTGCCACTCGTTCCTTGTTAGGAATTGTTTTTTATTCCTAGCAGGTTTGTTCTTAATAACGTTCATGAATCTGACTTTGCCATCGCAATCACGTATTGATTAAATTCAACACTTGACTCAGTTTTTAAACTTGAGTAATCTGTCACCATCTACGAATAACCAATTTTCTAAATATTCTTCAAATAAAACTTTCGTATATTTAATATAAACTTTTATCTGATACAATGAAAGAAATGAATTCTATACTTGCATTACCATCCAGGAAAAGGCCTTTCTTCACACAAAATATTTACTTAGGTAGCAAGTGGATAACGCTTTATTACCTCTCCACACTTAAAATACCAGGAACCATAATCTATTGCAAGTAGTAATGCAGGCACAGTGATACAGAATCAATTAGTTGTTTTTACATTACACATGCAGACTCCACATTTCCTGAAATGTCACCGAAAGACAAGCTTTAGTAAAAATCCTGTAATTAAAGTAGAAGTTCCGCCAAACATGAAGTGCTAGCTGCTGTTTTATCAGCATAATGAACAGGGAGAAAGGAGATTACCTCCATAATCAAACTCCTGCACTGGCTGAAGTTCAGTGCTATTTCAAACCAGCAGCAAAGCCTGTAGGTAGTCATCAGTTGGTGGCATCGGCAATGTCAGTGTTGTAAATCAGCGAGTGCTCTGTATTTTCAGAGCCGTTGCAGTGCAGCAGAAACATAGGTCTAATTTCCTGTGATTTCTCATTTTAGTGCTCGAAGGCTGATTTTAATAAAAGAACCATGCATCCTAAAAACGGTAGTGCCGAATTATAATTTATTTATCAGTGCTTCCTCTAAATCATGATGGGGTTTGTTCCTGGGTTTTCATACTTAAAAAGGAGAGGAGCATCCTAGAAGGTACATTTTGAAGGTGAGGAGTTGTTTTTTGTTTTAAGGAAAATGATGATTTTTTGGGTTGTATATTCTGTCTTCAGGTTCCTTTATTTCCGTGATGGCAAGATTATAAATCTGAGAAGCTGACTTCTGGTCTGTCCTATGCTGAAACGGATAGAATATATATTTTTATATCCTTAATGTATTTTCTGATAGTATATATAGGAAAAACACTTAATGAGTAAAAGCATGTAGCACAGAGTCAGTAAAAATGTGGATCTTAGTGGCTAAGCCACAAGTTCCCTAATCAGATCCCTTGACATCTCCTGGGTTTGTCCCCTTGTTGCTGAATTGACGTGATGAATTGAGGGTCAAACTTTCAGGTGAGCATCTTCTTCATCATTTTGATGAAAGGTTTGAGAGAACAGAAATTAAGCCTGCTGCCCTACTCTCCTACATATGATTTCCCTTCTGTATCAATGCTGGGCTGAGGATTTTTTTGAGGAAGTCTCTTTGCCCTTTTACAGATAACTGTGAACTGTCTTTGTAAAATGGGGAAAATAATGTTAATCCTTTGGTTTCTGTTGGTAAAACATACTCTGTAAAAGCTAAATATCATTTACTATTCAAATTCCATTTGATGGAAAGTATTATATTTTGGGGAGATTCCCACTGTCACCACAGCTATGAAGTGTATATTATGAGAGCTGCAAGGATGAAATTAAAGCATGTCCTACAGTTATAGTTGTGGTGTAGCTGGGTAACAGGGCTGTATCTGTGTACACACTCAAATTACTGATTACCTGTGTGGTCTGGGAGCTCCCCAGTTAGTCATGTACCTAGACGAGACAGTGGATTGCCTTGAGACAATGGACCAACTTGAGACAAGGGGATTGACTCAACTCTGAGCCACCTTCACAGCAAAGTATTTGACTAATCAGTGCAGGAGCTCTCCAGGTGGGTATTTCAGAACTATAAATTCACCCAGGCAGCTCTTGCCATGTCTTTACCAATTGGTAGACATTACTTTTGTGCCTCCATCTGTGGGTTAACATCCTGGGTGGAGAACCTGGTGATGTGAGACTCCCACAGGCAGTTCCTTTTGCAGAATTGACCAGCTTGTACCTAGACAAAACTCTTGTCCATAATCAGTAGGAACTGTTCCTGCAGATGCAGAAGTGGTCTTTCAGGACATATTTTGAATGTAGATGAGATATTTAGAAGATGTTTTGTAGATAATTTAACATAATGCATTGCAAAGGATCGTGCGTATGCTGGGGTGGTCTTATAGGACCATGGCCCAGCAGGATACAAGAATTCAGCAGACTGAGGAGTCTCATGTTTCCTTCAGGAACCTCATTAAAACTGGCAGCTTCACAAAATAATTTGAAATTTTTATGCTCGAATTTCTGAGTGGAATTCTCCCATTAGAAAATGTTCAACAAGCTTCCTAGTCAAGCCATGGCTTCGAAAGGGGTGGCGAGACCACAGGGAAATGCATTTCTAGGTATGCTTCAAGTTGGGTGTGCGGCTGAGAAAGGAGCTAGTTTGGTAAACTGACCCTTACTCACTGGTCAGAGTTTCTGGTGGATTAAGAGAGGGGTACTTGGCACTGACTCCTTGGTTATACTCAAAGAGTTTGAAAGAAATGAGTCTTGACAACAAGGCAAGCAGCATCTTGATTTTTCAGCCACGCTGAAATAGACTTTGTAAATGAATACACTTAAATATTCCATTTTGGTTTTCCTCCCAGCAATATCCCTTTTTATACCTGCAGGAAATATCACTGTGATCAAAAATACCTCAAAGAAAGTGTAAAGGCTTTCTAAATGCAACACCTTGAAAACTTAGTCAAACCTGGTAGACATACACTGTGATCTGATATTTGGAGAAACAATGAGTCACCTGTGTCACAAAGGAAGGTAGAGTTTATGTTTCTGTTTCTGGGTTGTGGGGGTCATGTATAAACTGTAATGCAGTTATTTCATGCTGGAACTGCAGAATATTTTGGCCTAATTATTAGAATTTTCTTTCCATCAGTTGCACTGTGCATTGCAAACTTTGGAGCTGTCAGGATCAGCCAATTTTATTATAACATATCAATTACTTGCTATTTAAATATTTGGGATGGAGGTACTACTTACACAAATTTAGCTGATCCATCCTTAGGACTGCCTGTGACAGATCAAGTAAGTGTTTTTTAACCTTGTCAAAATAGCCAGCTAGGTTAACTTGAAAAGCTTGAGCCAAAGGAGGGGGAAGCATACTGCACTAAAATGGGCATAAAACAAAGAGGAACTTAAACATATTTTCTAGGTATCACAGAAAACAATGGACTTGCAGTGACAATTTTGAGGAATACAAAAATATTTTGTGTGATTCGTGGAATGACAATTCCCTCCCTTTTAAATATAGGGAATATCAGAAATAGCTTGTGAGTGGGGTGGACTTCTTAAATGCAACATAGCCAGCAGTAGAAAGTCAAGCAGTGAATGAACATCTTTGGAATAAATGCCCTTGGGCTGACTCACCACAATTTTGTGAGCCTTGTGCAGTGTCTTGTAGGAGAGGAGAGATGTGGCTGGTGGTGAAATCTCCATTGCTAGCCTGGTGCCTATTTACTGTAAAAGTCACCCAAGTAATCGGCAGATAGCAAGGCCAGACAGCACTGTGTCATCTAACAGTTTTCTTTTTTCTTTTTTCACATGAACTTCTCAGGAGCAAACCTTTGTAGATGAGGACATGATGGCTTTTGGGTGGAAAAGAGCATAAGGAAGAAGTGGGGGAAGTTTTTCTGAGCTCTGGAACATCAAAAGACAAAAGTAAAAGGTTGAGGATGGGTGAGATGGAAAGGTGGCTATGACTTGAGTGTGGTGACTATTTTTTTTTGTACTTGGTTATAGGTACAAAATATACATTACCTGGCAAAATGTACATACTTTATTCTCAGTGATGTCACAGTGGTAGTGTAATATAATTTGTGCCTAAATTAAGATGCCACCTTTTTCTAATAGAGAAAACCAGCTAATTATCCTGTTAAGAAACACACATAAATCTATTACGGTTTCATGCCATATGGTACAGTGGTAATTCAAGAGTGAAACCCTGTGTACCTTATTAAATGAAACACTTTTTAAAATGTTATACTTAACTGCCACTCTGTCCTTCTGGATCTTGTGGCAGGTTGGAGAAGTGAGGAGATGCATTGGTGCGGTGGTTGCCATCACTCTGGTGAGCATCGTCGTTATTCCCAGCCCACCCACAGCCCCTTCCACATGGAGGAGAGTGCGCGTTTAGAGGCATGAATAGGAGTTTAGGCAACAGGGCAGTTTGTGTGACTGACAGCAAAGAGTAGCTTTCCAACAGTTGTAATGAGAGCTTCAGTACCCTTTAGTAAGGTGTGTGGCTGAATGGGGGTGGGCAGAACCAGGACTGAAGAGGAGTGTGAGATCCACCAAGAACACGTGCTCTTTCTGTTGGGAGGTCAGTCATGTGCCCTCCAAGTGAAAATGTGAAACAGGAGATACGTCCTGCCTCGCTTTTCATGTGGAGAGAGAAGGGAAGAGGAGCAATTTGGTCTTAGATTCTTTAATCTCTTTTGTAAAATACACTGGAGCTTTTCTTACTCTGGAGGGAGCTGGGGTTTTATGAAAGTGAAGGTGGTAGTGTGTAAGGCTGTAGTGCTGTCATTCAAGAGGTGAAGCAGATTCCACTCTTAAGGAAGTCACAAAAAGGCTTTGCACGTGGAGCTCACTGACGTGTTTGATTAAAGGATATTTTCCAGAAAGAGATACAGTCTTAATCCAAAATTTCAATAAATGGAGTATCTAGCACTTCCTTTGGTAGTTTGTTTCAAAGGTTAATCACCCTCTCTGCTAGAAGCAGAGGCATTAATTCTCATTTAAATTTATCTAGCTTCAGCTTCTAGTCATTGGTCCTTGTTATGTCATTCCCCATTAGATTAAATAGGTCTTTAATATTGGCATTTTCTCCCTGAAAAGGTACAGCTTTGCTGTAATCAAATCTTTTCTTTTGAAGAACTAAACAGTTTTAACTTCTTAAATCCCTTACTGTAACACCTTATGCCAGCTCTGGGTTGAGTGTTACATAGATTCTCCAGTTTTATTTTATTCTTGCAAAAGGAAAATGGCAGAATGCTGTGTTATGTTCTGGTATTGCTCCCATCGATGTGATATTTAGAGGTAAAGTTATCTTTCTTCTAATTGTTGCTCCATTTATCCAACCCAGGGTTACATTTGATATCTTTGCTGCATTGTCTGTGTCACATCTTCTCTCAGTCCAACTTATTTGCTGTTTTTGAGAGAAAAGGGAGACCATATCATTAATTGTTGGAGAAGAGAAGGGGAGAGTTTCTCTTTATTTTACCTATCTTTTATATGGTCTCTAATAAACAAAGAAACTACATTCCAAAGAAGAAAATGAAAATTTAATGTGGCAGTCCAGAGATTATGGAAGGAGTGGGCACTTTTAATGGCAAGAAAAGTTCTACTGTGTTATGTGCTTCTGCTTTATTGCCAGTAGGAGACCTGCTAAAATTATTTGTGCTTCATCTTCAGCTAATTCTTAAGCCCAGCGGGGAGCAGCCACTGAGTTTGAGGTCAAGTTTTCAGAAATAAAGCTCTGACATAGTGATCTAAACTCTGAAACCACCCTGTGCAAAAGTATCGAGCCATTTGTGAAATGATTTGGTAACATCTAAGGACACCTTTTTATAAAGGAGGTTTCTATATTCCTCTAATTATAGAAATGACCATGCTGTAAAACATATGTGTGAATCCTGCAGCCAACTGTCCTTCAAGTCAAATTTGTGTGTCTTTCACTTGTCGAATTATAGCATTTGGGTTATCGGTTGCTGGTTCTGTTCAGTTCTCAACATCCAAGTCATTTTCAGGATGCTGTTAGTATTTCCAGGTTTTGTGATTGTGCCATGTTTTTCTGTCTGTTTTTCCTCAGTGAATCTGCTGGAAAAATTTGATCGAGGTGGCAAGGTCTCAGATGATTAACTCTATGCATTTCATAAAGTGAAGTAGCTAGGTGGAGGAGCTCTGCTTGGAAGGTCTGTAGTGTGGGCTCCCCCCAGCAAAGAACAGGGGGGAGGTTTTGTGTGTCTTAACCATGACCAACGGATGCAACTGGAGATGGAGCCTTAGCCCAGGTGCACAACTTCTGTTCCTTCTTGCTTGCTGACGCCACAGGCTCCCATGGGCCATCTTCTGCTGCATTTTGATTCCTTTCATACAGTGCGTCTATAGGACGTCCTTTTCCATTAAATTAAGTTACATTTTGTCATGCTTCTTTCTAAGCAGTACTCCAATACTGAGCAAACATTTGTAGGATGCAATGAAAGTACAATGTACTTTGTAATAGTGTAAGAGGTAGACAAGCATGAACACAGAAAAAAAAAAGGCTTTCAAAAGAGTGTTAGAGTGTCAAATTAAGCATGTGGAAGTCAAGAAATGCCAGAGGTAAGGCTACTTCATGCTGTTTTAATTTAGTTCTTTCATGTGTATGATTTATAATCCAGATGTTAGACTGACAGGTGCCTATTATGTGTATTCACCCTGACACCAGCTTATTTTGTGATTATAATGAGATAGTGCACAAGGATCAAATCCGTGTTAAGAGGTGAATGAGCTGCTGCATGCAGAATTCTTCATTCACCAGTTGTACTGTGCCATCTTAGCGTTTTTAATTTAAATATTAAAAAGCGTAGGGGGCAGGAAGAAAGGGGGATGAGGTGTCAAAATACGGCACTTGATGCAAACTGTCTCACACAAATCACGTGCAGAAGACTCCTTTGCAAAGGGACCAGACCTTTTCAGTTCATGAGACAGCAGGTCAGTCTTTGCTAGTGAGTGGACCAGCGGCCAGGCCGAAGGACTGTGAGGTTCTCGCTTACCCGGGTCTCTCACCTGCCAGCAGAGCATTGCTGAGAGGTCCTTAAATTTTAAATTTTGGGTGGAGGCATGCTCCCAGTCTTTCCTTGATTTTCCTTTTTTGCCACTGCCTTCCCTCCCCAAGGTAGTCAGTCCTGCATGTATGGGCGTGTAGGAAATGTTTTGCAGAAGTGGTATAACATGGCCAGTTGTGGGTACCACCTCAACATGGATGTGCTCCTGACACTAGGGGTGTGGTTTGTTGCTCCGAAGCATGATCATGTTCAGCCTTTTCCATAAACTGATTTCCAAATTCTTACACATGAACTGGATACCAGGGAAAATAGAGATTTATTTTGTTTCTAGCACTCTCCAGGAGAAAAAAACACCTTCATGCATGTACTAGCTTTTGAAAATCTCAGCCCCAAATATTCAAATTTGATTAAACTGAGAGTACTGAAATTATCATATGAAAGTATGGCACTGCTTTAGTGGGATATAATTCTGCCAGCTGTCAATATAGTAACATAAACTGGTACATATAATTTGGTATTTCATTATATAAAACCTGGTGAAAGAGTTCCTCTGAGTCCCTCATGTTACAAATTTGCTTAAATTGAGTTCCTCCTCATGAATTGCAGGCTAGTGAATTCCAGTTATAAGAATTACGTATGACATAAGCCCTGTTCAATAATTGTTTTTAAGATTCAAGTGGTGGTTCCTTGGCCTGGTGAAGGTTTCGTATATCACATCTCCAGTGATGAGGGAGTCCATTTGACATTGTTTAGTCATTGTTGGGAAAGATACTGCATCAAAACAAGAAGTTTAGAGTTTGTGATGCAGTGCCCTTTTTGATATTCCAGATAAATAATTCCATTTTAATCTCACAGTAGGAAAACAGCTGATTGAGATTTAATGTCATATACAAGGAGCTGCACAATGTGTTAGTTATTTGTCAGTCTGATGGAAGAGCAGAGGAGTTTGCTTCCTTTGATTCCAGACACGCTATATTTTATGACTGACTTTTCCTTGTTTTACTTATTCCAGATAAAATCTGTCATGATTATACATCAGAAAACATTTCATTATTCCATCCATGAGAAATAACTGTAGTCAGTACAGAAGCAACAGATTGCTGCCTCTTGCAAGCTTTATGGAAGTGTGTTGTAATGGGATCGAGTAGCCTGGATCGATAGTTCTCTCTAGTAATACAATCCGCTGTCAGATAACTTCCAACGGCTTTACAGATTTAATGAACTCCCTGGGTTGATGATAAAAATATAATGTAAGGAGGAAACTAAAACACCATCATGTATTAGATATAGCCCTAGGCAACATTTTATGACCATCTTTTCTTCAGTTGTATATTTTTAATTATAAAGCCAGTATGCATCAAGCACTGTCCTGAAATTCTGCATCAGTGACATTCATCTTGCTCCTCTCAAGTCAAGGATAAGGAGACTTCATGTAGGGAACTAAATGAGAATTTCAAGCTCTGTGTTCACGATCCTTTGGTGGTAGTATTTCAACCTGTGAGCTGGAGGAGAAGCCGTTTCTCCTTGTGCCCTCTTTGGGGCCATTAAACTCTTTTGGAGGAACATCCTTTGTCTCCAGCCCCCTTCTGCCCCATCCATAGTAGGATTTGAATTCCTGCAGGCTTTTTGGAACTGACGAAGTCACAGAAAGAAGCACGAATCTGTGGTTACCCAAACAGCGAGAAAAAGTGTCTGAACTGCTACTAAAAATATTGTTTAGGAGTAATGAGTAAGTAAAGTCTTAAGAAATTAGACCTATTGTCAGGAGTGTATCTTCTACAAAGAAGCAAACTGCTTATGTAAGACACTATAGCTCTAGGACTAACCTTAAGTGTGCCTAGGTTTGAGCACACTGACATAAGAGTTAAAGATTTTTTCTGTGATAGGAAGGTGGAAAGCTATATAAATATGTTGGAGAAGCATTAAAAATTATTTTCCTCCCTAGAAAAAGGTCAATAAAAAATTGCCAGTGCCATACAGTAAGAATTTCTTTTTTTCAGATTTTCAGCCAAGTAAACAGGAACTCTCACGTAGGTCTAAAACAATATCTATAAGTTAGGAAAAGCGAATATAGCAGCAAATATTCACCCTTCTTTTCCTCCTTTGTGGTGGAGGGTGTGCAGCATCCACCTCAGTGCTGGTGCCAAGCCGTAACTCAGACAGTGCCAACGTCCTGGTAGTGCACTCTTGAAACAGGCATTTCCCTGCTTAGCTGTACTTAATCCTTTTGACATGTTCAACCCCAGGGAAAAAGGTCCTTTCCCACTGAGTCGTCAGAGGAATCAAAGTTCAAGGTGCTGTTGGAGAACTCAGGTGCAGGTTGGCACTTGTGGTCAGGCCTTCGACCAACTGAGACCAGATTACCTCCTGGTAGTAGGAAGTAGACAGGGCAATCCAGGAGCAACAGAGACTTCCTGATTAAGATTCACATCTAACAGGAGGCCAGATGGAGTTATGTCCTTTTCAGAGCCAGCTTCACAAAGAGCAGTAGATCTCAAAAAGGGACTTGGCCCAACTGCTCAAAACCATGCAGTGGCTCATCCGTGCATCCCAAACAAGCCCCATCCCCATCACTGCAGCTCTATGGCAAGGAGAACCTGCGGACCCCCACAGTGGGGGCAGTTGCACAGGAGCTGGCTGGCCCTCTGCTCCATCCGTCAGGCTGACAGTGGCCATAAAAAAATAGGAAGAATGTTTATGCCTGATGCACCTAAGTGCCAGATATTTCTTCCCTGACCAGTCTAATTTTTGGCCTATTTCAGAAGACCAAAGTGCCGCCTGCACTGCCTTATTAGAGGAACAATGTTCATAAAAATGTTGACACTTGCTTGCTGTCATAAGTATTGGTAACGTTAGTGGAAAAAAGGCAAAATTTATGCAAACAATTTAGTTCTGTTAGAATTGTTGAAAAGGGGAAATATCTCCAAAGCAATAAAAGCAAGAAATTCTATTTATGACAGTACCAGAATTCCTGGGGAAATAGTGCATTAAATAAACAGAAGCAACATTGTGTGTTTTGTTACCATGCTTTTTACAGAGCAGAAGCTTTTAAACCAAACAGGGTCACACTGGCCATAAAAGTGAATTCTTCCCTTTTGGCTTAAACATATTTCCTAGCAGAAAAACATGGAAGCAGGAGCAGACGATTGGAGTGAATGTGTAAACTGAATTCTAAAAGAGCACATCCACTTAATTCTCCTTACATTATTTCTCCGTCTGATCCAAGCTCCAAGGGTTGGCAGATGTTTTTATAAGAATCCTTTGTATGTTGGAAAGGCAGCATTTCATGCATGCTGTTAGATCTACCAAGTTTTTCTGAAGGAGCCTGACTGCTACTTGAGCCACAATTTCCAGTGAAATTCATGCTTGTTCAGCTCTAGAATTCATCATGTTAGTGACCTGCTGCTTCTTGGAAGAAAGAAATATCTCATTATATCATTGAACACCACTGGGATTCCTGAGTGCTAACTGCATTTGAGTGACCTTGAGGAATTCTGAGAGTTGATCGGTCTTTTGATGGGACTTAGTTTGAAGGGACATTGGTTTTTATTGCGAACGGCTTGTTGTTTTCTAAACACCTTAGAGGAAATAAGCATATTTTTTTGAAAGAGGAAGAAGGAAACTGTGAGCTTAATATAATAAGCTTCTAGCTGGATACAGTAAGCTGAACATAATTGGTTAATGTGTCATTTGGGAAAACATATTCCAGTATTTGCATAGGAATAGAGATGCTTCTTTCAAAAATGAGGCCTTTCGTTTTGGGACTGTTTGCTATTTACTGGCCCCACTGTCTTGCACGGGGAGCGACATACCTTCCCTGATGAAGTTCCAACCAACACAAGGATGCCAATACAGAATGAGAGTAGCTGGCCACATCACAGCTGTGCAGTTTAATACTGTCAGTGATTGCAGGGAAATGGACGTACCATTCTCATGGACACAGCTCGAAGCAGTAAACCTTTTTTTCTTCTCCTTAGCTCCTCTTTCATCATAATTTTTGATATTGCATTTTTATCAGTCTTCTCTTTCTGTGTCACGTAGGAATAATTTAGCGAGTTGGATGACATGGCCATCTGGTCGGCTTAAGTAAAGAAGCCTACAACCTTGTGCTTGCAGAAGGCTTTGATCCATTAAGGATCAAAATGTAAACTGTACTTCTTCACAAGTGTTTAAATATGTATGTATATATAAACTGATATGTAACGGCCATGTGTCAAAGGAGAAAAGAAGTTGGAAAAGTCTCATTACAGCAGCATGTCAAGAAAAGTATCAGTTAACTCACTGATTAAACTACTACATATGACTCAGTCTCATAAATTGCTATTGTTTCCTGGTAAGAGCTTTACAGAAAGGCACAATTATTTAGGCCTATCTGAAGAGTTAGGTGGAATAACCCTTCCTGGCTTTAGTGAGCAAACAGAAGACCCAAAGACAGGAGACAGGACTCTCAGGATTACTCTTGCCACAGTCAAATCATCTGTTGCTGTGGTCCAGAGAGAAGCAGTTCTTGAGCTTTTACCAAATGAAGCAAGAGCTCCTGGCAGCGTACAATGTTTAATCCTGTTTGTAATCTCCCTTTTAAGTAGTCTTAGTCTTACTAGCTTCTTAAAGTACATCGATAGCAAAATTGCTCATTGGTCACTGTAACTGTCAGAAATATGTTTTTAACTAACGCTAGTCATGGTATCACCTTCATTTACACAGGTATTTTTGATCTTGATAATCCCTCCAGAGTTCCTTTTGTGTGATCACTCACAGAATTAAGAATCTTTTCCAGTTCAGGGGTCCCCAGAAGTCTGTTTTCTGGTTCATCTCAGGGGAGATGAGCTCTCTTCACGTGAGATTCAGTTATCTCGTCCTGGCATCTTACGTGATTTTAGGAGCCAAACTTTTTTCTCTTCTAACTCTTCTACAGCAGTAATTTTTTATAAAGCTTACCTTTGATCTTGGTGTGATTTCACTCTTTCAGTGCATTCTGAAGCAAAGGCTTGGCAACAGCTGTCACAACCTAATGAACAACATCTCTGAATATCAAATGTAACGCAGAGCTCTGCGAGTGTGGTGACTTGTTCCCAAGAAATGTCAACTCTCTTGGTATGCAGCATGTAGCAAATACAGTTCATACAGCTATCTCCCAATATGTAACTGCTAGTCTGCAGCCTAAAAATAAGACAAAACTTTTGTAGGTGACAAAAAGCAATAATACTTGGTTGAGGTAATAATGGATGAAAATATCACGTCCGTGTACAAAAAGTCTGTGCTCTGCTGATATCAGCATTTTATAAGAGACAACCTGCATGTTTCTTTTTGATTATTTTCTTCTCGTAGCCCTAAGGGTGTCTACAGAGAAGATTAAGACAAAAGAGATTTTTAGTGGCAAAGCAAAAACGCAATCTGCCCCACCTTTCCAGAGTTTTTCACTGAGGAACATTTATGCTGTGATGCCCATGGCCAATTATCCTAATAGAATACCTAAACCATGCAAAAAAAAAAAAAAGAATAAGGTGGAATTTACAAAAATGCAAGAGAAAGACAAAATTTGCCATTAACAAAAATGCGGAAAGTTTCAAAGCAGCAGGCTTGGCTGGATTTCACTACAGTGAACAGATTTGCTAATTGTATTTTATTGGTTCAATCTTGTTTCCTTAGCATGAAAAATTAACAATGAATCTATTTTTTTCTTTCTCTGTTTGAAAGCAGGAACTCTCCTAGGAGTTCTATCCAGACAAAGCCATATTAAATAACACTTTATGAGAGTTGGATCGGATAAAATTTGGAGATGATTGATGACATGATTGCTACTGGTTGTCTGTGGGATGTCTCAAGCTTTTAACTTTTCTGCTGGGAGTTCCATGCATAATACTCCAGCTACATAGATTTCAACAAGGCAGCTCTAGAGAGCCACAGTATTTAAATGTCCCTTTTAACAAGAATATTCATAGTGCACTGGAGATAATTTTGCTAGAGCTGAGCTTTTATGGAAACATCTGTTACTCAATTTTTGATTTTGTTTTGTTGTTTTAAAATCAAAGTGTATAAGCGTATATACCATTGCAAAGAATCAAATCCTCTTGATTTTAATAGATCTGTCCCACAATAAGATATTCCTATGTAGCATCGACTCTGAGCATAGAGTGGGGAGGAAAATGCAATATTCAGCGAAAGCGCCAAATTTCAAAATACTTGAGATAGTAGCACATCTGAAGGTGCACCAGTGCCTATCTAGTTTTTACTGAGCACGTTATACTCCACTTCAAGGCAGAAAGATTTGTTGAGAGTAGCTGTTGCCTGCTGTAGTGCAGCACAACGGGGTAGACACAGAAGCCCCAGCTTGGGTCAGACCACACTCAAAGCCAGCAGTATAAGGATATTTATAGGAATCACTCAGGGCTTCAAGTGAAAAAAAACTGGGACTCTTCCCTGGAATTACATTTGCAGGAAACAGTACAGTACTGCTTATCAGAAAATACAGATTCAAAAGAAAGTGTTCACTGCTGTTAGATGCAGCTCCTCACTGAAAAATCAGTGTACCTAATGCAGAATTGAAGGTATGAAAATCAGAAATTTTGTAAGCTTCCAGCTTTGTTGAATTGTTAATGTTTAAGAAATGAGACTTTCGTTAAATAATTATTTTTGCAAAGCATACTTTACAGTTGAAAGCTTAAAGACTATCCCTTTTGTATACCTCTTTGTCTTTCAGGACAATTATAATTACTGTAGAAAACCTCATTGTAGTGATTAGCATTTGTTTTATCAATGGGTCTCAAAGCACTACCTAAAGGAGCTAAGAATCATTATCCCCTCCCTTGTGAAAGAGTCAAGAGATGATGAAGAGACTGGTAAAGGACAACTGGAAGAGTATAACAATGGCCAAAACAGGAACAGAGCCAAGGACCAGCCTCATACATTATCAAGGAAGCTATTCTTCCTGAGTCTTTGCTTTCTAATGAGGTTTTCTCCCAAAGATTAATATTGAGGTTATATCGTTTAGTTCTATGTTTTTCACTGACATAAAGAACTGCAGAACATGGGATTTATATTCAATACAGCACTTAAGCATCTATTTAAACACTGAGCAACTGTCTCCCCGTGAAGTCCGGTGCTCTTTACCCAGATGTTTATGTGCTGAAGCAGACATTTGCTGTGTTACACTCCCTAATGCAGAAGAACAAAACGATCTATTGGATTCTTCCCTTTGCATGAAGATGACTATGACAATAAAAATAAAATAGTTTGGTTATTTATACCAATGACAATTATAGAGTCAGATTTTTCTGACAAAATGATTTTTTCCTTCCCTTCACATGTGCTATTCTTTTTAAAACACAGTAGATGTTTCTAATCCAAATGTCTCATCTCCAACTAGGTGCAGACTAAGCCATCTACTACCCCCAGAGGTTCATTTGAGTAATTGAATCTGAAATGCCTTTTAGAGACGTCTTTCCCTCTCTCTTGAGCGCAGGGGCAACTTGCGGTGACCAGTATCCAACCCTGCATGTCTCAGGAACTCCAGACTAGGTAGGAAAGTCCTTTTTGACTGTTGAGGGAGAGGGAACATACCTCCTTTTTTTGTATGTGTGGTTAAACTTATCGATAAAAGACTATGTCAACATGTCTTCACTAGAGGTTACTCTAGCAGGTAGTTGCTGAAGCTTGGGTGTGCAGAGGAATGAATCATTCAAGACAACACTGGTTTTATACGATGTTCCACAGCGTGCTCTCAGAATGGAGAGGGCTGACATGTTGTTTGAAAAGGTCACCTAAAACCTATAGGCAGTTGGCAATTATTAATATTTATTACTTGTCTAAAGAAGTTTACATGCAGATACTTACTCCTTAAAGGTTGTGAGCTGTGGCAGATAAAACTGATAAAGTTCCTGTTCTTATCTGTTAGCAACTTTCTCCCCTTTCTCTTCCTCCTTAGACTTTTTTCCACGCATCATTTTTTTTCTAGTTTTGCTGAACGATTTGGAAGTGAGGGAAAATTATATTACTATTATTATTATTTGGAGCTACACAATTATACTATTAAGGTTAATGATGCCAGCAATTATAAGGCATCTAGTTATTTGGAAACTGTCAGTTGGGACAAATTGTTCTTTAATGTCTCTACACATGGATTACTTTGATGGGAATGTAGGAAATCGGTAGGTCAGTGCAATATTTCTTGTTGCTTTTTGCTGTCAGGAAGCTTTCCCTGCTGTCCTTGAAAAGTATTGTAGGAAAGTATAAACCACATTATACTACCCCTTATCTTTCTTATGGGTATTAGTTACAAATATTCTCATTAACTCTCCGTCAATGAATTATGGACCAGCTATTTATGGTACAGAATTATAAATTGTCTGGGACTGTTTGTGCTCACGGGTTTCTGGCTCTGAAATTTGCCTCCTTTTTACAAAACTGTTAGTTATAAAACACGCCTGGATTTCTAGAGGATGAGTGGCTTTGTCGTGTATGCCTCCCAAATAAAATTTTCCTTCTCTATAAGATTTTGCATTGCTTGACATTTTTTTCCTCATCAAAAAAATAATTGCAAATACCAGGCCGGTTGCTCAGCTATGCTCATGTGGAGCCACAAGTCCACATGCAGCCAAGAGGGAGGAATATCTATAAGCTCAAAATTTTGCAATCACTTGTTTTGATAAAGTCCGTGGTATTTAAAACCTAGGTGGGAACACTGGTGTTTTCTGCCATTCCGGGCTCTGTTTTGAGTGTTCACTAGACATCCTTCAATGAGCATATGTAGTGATACCTGCAGTGCATTTCCCTAGAAGATTGTCAGGTTTATTTTGGGCAATTAGATGTGACAACATCAACATTTAGAGTATTGCTTGTATTCCTGGTACTTAGTAAAGGGAACAGCTGGTTAATACTGATAACGTATTGAAATGAACACATATGGATGCACAAATACATACAGTTATCTAGGGAATAGTTGGCATGATTTTATGATTCTACTCTCATGCCAGCTAACAATTAAAGGTTAAAAAATAAAAAAAAGGTTTCATTTGTTTCCAGTCTCAAAGTGATAGAACGTAACAAAAGATCGATGTCCTGGTCTAGGAAACACTTCAGGTTAAAATGCTGTTTGCATGCTTAAAGTGAAGAACAGCGTAGTAGAAAGTACATAAAACTGCACTGCAAAATGTTAACTATAGCAGCAGTAGGGGGCAGATGCTATCCTTCCCACTCTCTGCAATTTCCAGAAAAAAAAAGACCAAACCCACAGCAGAACCCAAACCATATATTGCACTCTATTTTCAATACAGGTGAAATACAGTGTTTTAAGTGGGAATGCAGATGTCTTGGAATTGGAGCAGCGCTAATGAACTGCTGGTGAGCTTCGGCGAGAGCCCACCCAAAGCACCTAATCACAAAGACCGATCTTAATGTACCTACTGGTAGTAAATGGGGTACTTGCTGGAATTGCTCCATTTCTATGTTCCTTTAAAGGTGTGAATATGTTTTATTGATTCATCCTGCAAAGCAGGGAAGCTGAAATGGAATGGAACCAAATGCAGAAAGATTTGGAGAACTTTTTTTGTTTGTTTGTTTTACCCTGTTTCAGCTTCCCTGCCAGCCTTTCCTTTCCCTTTAAAGGCAAGCAAAATCTCACTGAGGAGTCTTATACTCAGAAGTAGTTTGTTTTAAGCAGTGAAAAACATGCTTTGGATTTTTTTAGTTTTGTTGCCAATACAGATCCAGTTTGCAAACAAGTTTGAATTTTACAAGATATGAAAATTCCTTTCACTTTTAATGAGAAAGTCCAAAAATGGTTTCTTCCCCAAAGGCTAGAAAATGTAAAATATCGATTCATTTTTGTTTTCCTAAACAACTACATAGTTCGACATAAATATCCAATGAATATTGTTTGTTTAGTCTTAATATTTAATTGCTCATGTGAAACAATTATCCAGGTTTTTGCAACAACTTTGAAATCTGTGTAGGAAAATAAATACTGTAATTAGAAATTAAAAGTCATGTTGCTCAGTATAATAGCTGCATTAGTTTTAAGCACTAAAATGGAGCTAGGCTTTGTTCTTTAATTACTATTATTATTATTTTTCTTAATATCTATGTGCCCCATGCCTATGTCCTGCCTGGGGCATCACATTTGCAGAAGCTGGTCCTGAGACTATCTCCAGCCAGTTTTGCATGTCCACCATGGTGTAGAGTTCATAAAGAACCAGGTGACTGATTACGCTGGTAGAACAAAAGGGTAAATGAGAAAACATTTAACTAACCACAGGAAACCTAATTATAATCAAAATTAAGTTATGTTTTCTCCTAATTTCTGAAGTATTTTTGGCATGGGAATTATTTCGGCATCACTAGCTGTAATTGTTTCTTAAGTATATATAAACCCCTTTGCAGTTACAAATTGCAGCGTCAGATGGGAGAATCATTTTGGGCAAAGGCTCAGTTGCAAAGCTACTAATTCTGAATGCTGTAGGGGGTAGCCTCTCAGCCTGTTCCATTACAGTACTTTTCTGAAGCGCGCTTTTGAATTAAAATATATGCATGGGTTTTGGATTTCCCAGCACAAGGGGTTCAGATCTGAACTTTGTACCTTGGGTGGAACTGTATTTTAGGTGCAGGAGAAATAGTCATGATTGTGACCCCTACCAAATGGGTATCTATCAAGACCCTAATGAAATCATTTAGCTAGACTGATATTTTCAATGAAGCAGAACTAAACTCTAGTCAGCCAGTAAAACAGAGGACATTCTCTCCATGCTCAACACAGCACTAAAGAGCAGTAAATCAGACGTGGTGAACTTAGGGATAATTGTGTGTCGCAGGTGCAGGAGTTACTGGTGGACATTGACTGTGGGAGGCCTTTCCTAAATGGTTTCTGAGTTACTGCCCTCGAGACTGCGATGGTAAACTCTGCTCAGCAATGCTGAGCAAGCACATTGTAAGGCAGATGAGCAATGCCACTCTGACATTTGTGCTTAAGATACCTTGTCTTAGCAGCTTGGTCAAGCCAATGTAGAAGGATCAACAAAAATAAAAGGGATTTATGTAGGACATGTTAACTCATGCATTAGGCCCCTTTCCCCTGCCAACAGCAGCATCTGTTTTGTCTCAGCCAAAGCAAAACCATAGTATTTGTTTTTTCAGGGAGTGAATACTCCATTGCCTAGAAAGATCATTTCCTGGTGAGGGGGTTGAGGACCCACAGGCATCCTCTCTGCCTCAGTGTGTGGGAGAAGGGATTGCCTGTCTACCTTTCCAAAAAAGAAGGAAGCTCTGCCAGCACGTATTGCCATTCCCTGTGCTCCCCTGGCCACAGAGACACCTTTCATGCTGCAGCTGCAGTCCAGGAGATTGTAGGTAGCCTGCTAGCAAGAACCCTGATGGCAGCTGAGCTGCAAGGACACAGGCCACCAGCAGGTCCTGTTCATACAGGAGGTTGGGCACAGGTCAAGAAACATATAAGACACTGGCACCCTCGAGATGCTGCTTCAGTACCTCCCTGCATCGGGGGCTGTCCCCCTCAGCTTTCCATACAGAGGATAAAGCTCATCCCGGGAGAGCAAGAATCCTTGTCG
>KZ507717.1:32213-43328 GCA_002844005.1 Limosa lapponica baueri
CGATGAATTGCTTGGAAGTTACGTTCTCTGTTTGTATTTATTCTCACGTAGGCAGGACGTGCTGCAAAGCAAACATTGGGATTACAGCTTGTATGGATGGCCTGGATTGATCAGGCTGGATCCCCTGTCTCATGCTGCCCGCTCCTCTCATGGTGAGAAGGCAGCGGGGTCTGTTCCTGAAGGCAGTACCCAGCAAGCGCGGCATCCAGTACTAGGCACTACACAAAATTTGTCAAACAGACTACAGGCATCTATTTTAAAATTTGGTATGTTTAAATAAAAGTCTGATTAAAGGCTATTTTAAACTTTTCGAACCAGAATTATTTCTGAACGGTTGCTTTCCCTTTGTCAGGGGAAGTTCTGCGTTTCATATGGCACGAATAAATAAACACTGTGCAGGATGGCTTCATGAAAAATCCATATTGCAGAATTAAAATAATGGGATCATACGCACTTTTTCTTGTTAAGGCAGCTGGGTAACTCGCATGCTGCAATTTAATGCTTCTTTATATGCAGTAAAAATTCATGCCAGCAGTTCGATAACCAATATGTTTTGTATCGTTTCCTGCCGTGACATAGAATGAGGCTGTTTCAGAAAATCTTCTAGTTGAGTGCTGTACATATGGAGAATATTAACTATGCATGTATTCTGAAGCTACCTCTTTTTAAGAAAAATGCCAGATTTTTCCATAGTTTTTGTAGTCTTCATTCTAATACATCAGCAAGCCACCACGAATTACACAGATGCATTTATTTGTACATACTTTGCATTAATGTAGCTTTGAGACATACTCTTTCACAAGAGAATGCATTTAGTATGAATACTTAAATAAAACTTTTCTTACATATGAAAGGTAATTAGGTGTGGAGCTCCCAGGAGCGTACTGTTGAATTATAGTTAATGACTATGAGAGTATCAAGAAGACTTAAAAAGTATTAAACTGTTTTGGACATTCTGTATTCATACTCCAAGGGAACTTACTGCATTGTCATTAATTATTTTGGGGTCTAAGTGAAATTATGGAAGCGCTCAAAAAATTGTACGCCTTTCCCTTTTTTAATTTACAACTGTAATCATAGATCTTAAGAAAAAAACCATAATCTTTATTTTTTAAAAAACATTAAATTCCCTTGGCTAATTGGATTAAAAATTAAAAAAAAAAATATGGTTAATTAAACATTTTTCTCATTGTTGAGAAAAGCAGCAATTATGCCATGGTTCAAGTGTGATTTAAGTGTTTCGGCTCATCTTCAAGTTAGGATTAATTGCCATAATGACTTCTGGTGGCTCATGGCAAACCGTGCCTTTAATGCAGTAAGGCGTAATCTTTCTTTATGGGATCGAAGACGTTACATTTATATTTAAAAAGCACTAAGTAGGTGTAGCAGGATCTCCACGCAGCGTGGCCCCAGCGTGTCTGCCCCAGCGTGGCTCAGGTTGGAGCGGCACCTCCTTGATGCTGCTTCCTCACCAGTTGCAGTTACCCTGCAGGATTACCCTAACAGCTAGTGGTTGAGGCTCAAATTCGGTGACAGCATCACAGTCTGTGCTTTTTTTTTTTAAAAAAAAGTGTTTTTCTGGCTGTTGAACCTAATGAGAATAGCCATGGAAGAAGGGACCTAGGTTTGCGTGATGGTGGCCTTCGGCATGTACTTCCAACCAGCCTTAAAAAAAACATCTGAGAGATAGGGATCACGACGTCCTTCTCTTTTTGGTTGTCTGTCCCAATGTTTGCCAGCCTGGTCTGACACTGCTTCAGCAAGGAGGTGGGGAGTGGAGGAGCATGGCTGTCTTCACTGCTCTTGGCCATCACAACTTCAGCTGGGCACAGGAAGGACTGGCATCTCTCCCTGACACAGACCCTGGCTGAGGGGCGAGCAGGAGTAGCCCATTCCTGACATGGCAATGGCAAGACAGGCCCATAATGCAGTGATATGGCCAGGGAGGCTTTGAAAGGGATTGGCTTCATCAGTGACTGATTGCTCTGATGTTCCTCCACTTGCCTCAGATGGCAAGAAGTTCTCTTCGGGACCCACTAGTGGCCTTGGCCATTGGTGATAGTGTGGGGTGACTTCTCAGCCTGTTCCACCGTTTTGCTTGTTTTGGAGGAAGGAGTTTGCTGCTGCCTGAGGGCTTTCTCTATTCACCATTTCAGCCAAAACACACGCAGAAGTACACATATTTCAGATTTTCCTTCAGATTTCTGTATTCCAGGGGGCAGAGGTTTTCAGTAAAGGTGAACTTGGTGGCCTGGGAGCAACCCAGAGACCCACTTGGTATCTCCAGATTTAAAACGATGTTGGAAAACAGGGCATGTTCCCCCCAGATACTTCTGGGCATAAATAAGGACTGTTGTGGTCAGGACTCTTTTCTGAACTTCTCTCATGTTTTTGTTCTATAAGGATATTTTTTCCAAGAACGCCTCAACAGTTCAAGCTGCAAATCTGCAAACTCCGGTACCTAAGCTTTTCCTGGTGACATGTTTATTAATCTTAGTTGTACTGCATCTCTCCAGGTGGGCAAGTTTGACATATTTGCATTATCAATCTAACCTAAAACCTTCTGACATAACCAGACTATCTGAGCGTCTCCCAAGTATTTAAAAGCAAAAATATTCTATTTCATATAATTCTCTAGATAGGATGAGTTATTGTAATTATGAATTTTTCTGCACTTCTATCAGTAAATGACATGTTGAGAAAAAGCTGTGCTAAATTTTTGCACGTTTGGCACATGTTTCATGACTGTTCTTATCTCTGACAAAATAAGTAAGTAGATAAATAAAATGTTCAGCAGTCCAGGTTTGGCTCTTGCATCAGGTTGGCCTCCTGCACTCATAAGCTTCCCCCTGTTAGGTGACAGTTTAATTATCCTAACGGGCAGTTGTGATTACAGAGTGCAAGGTGACTTGTCAGGTATCCAGGCATAATCCCCTGTGCATTAGAGGGAAATGCAAATATTAAATGTCAGTTCAGAAAGCTGAATCACGCTACACACTGAATGGCTTTCCAGGCCAGAATACATGCCTACATGGCGGTTCTATCGTATCCTTGAACTTTTTCATCTTGTGTCTTCTCCAGGCTGCCCGGTTTCACACGAGGAGAAAGCAGAGCTCCTTACCTACAGAAGACCTGTGTTGACCTGGCCTAGAGGCAGCACAGGCAGGTCTGAGAGGCTGGGTGGGCAGTAGAGAGTTGTCTGCCAGTCTTCAGTGGTACTCGATGCCCTTGGCTTCTGTGGATCCTTGAGGGTCCCAGGATCTGCCAGTAGACCTACTGAGTTAAGGATTGGTGTCCTCCATGTGGCTTCCACAGAGTTTTGAATTCTTGAGAGCTCTTTCACCCGTATCTCGGTCTTACTGAATTTGGCTTTTGCTGGCTGTTCTTCATGCAGCACCAATGGTTCTTTGGGAGATGGCAGGAGGTCCAGCAGGATGTGTTTTCTTTTGCTGTGGAAAGGAGATCTTTCATCTCAGTGAAAGTCTTCAGACTGAGAGCTGACAAAGAATAATCCCTACTCCCAGCAGGACCCCCTGTGCCTGCTTTCTGAACAAGCCAGTTCAGAAACAAACAGAAGGCAGAGGTTATACGTTCAGCAGTGGTTTGTGAATTTTATAAAAGCATGGTAATTTCTGAAGTTACAATAATACTGCAAAGTGTTTTCGGGTAGAAGGTAGATGTTGGTTGATCACAGAGCCTGTCAGGACTAGTATCGTTGACATCTTTTTGGTTGAGCATCAGGACAAGCAGGGAACTGCAGGAAATCTGCCTTCAACTCCAAAATGTTGCGGTACTCCAACCAGGACCTAAGAAATCATCTTGCAGCTCTGCAGAGCTCTTGGAGCTGTTGCTCAGTCTCCATTGCACTGTTTCTTCCAGTCACCGAAACACGAGGTGGATGTTTTCCCAATTCTCCTCCTGGCAGGGTTCTTGGCAGGCTGCTCGGCCAGACTGGACGTGGGTGAACCCTGCGCCTGGGAGGATAACTCTGCACAGCGAGAGGTGGTGTCTTCTGGGGACAACTCAGTCTGCATGTCTGTCTTCCGAGGCGTTGGTGATCCGGAGGGGTGCTGTGCTCCGTTCCTGTGGCAGCAGGAGATGCGATCGCTTTGCTTTGCTTTGCAGTGACTCAGTTGAGTAAAAAATCTTTCACATCCGAGTACTTCTGAATCAGCCTGCACTTCGTCCCCCAGCAACAGTCAGGTTTTCTTTCTTCTTTTTATTTTTATTTTTCTTTGTCAGGGTCTTCCCAAGATGGACTTTCACCTCTGTGGCAGATGAAGTGTTGGAAGCCACATCTATTCCAGCATGCCCACAGCAGGCAGTAGAGCAACAAGACTGTACCTTTATCATTTATAGGTGTATTTTTAGGTATGTTCCCTGCTCATATTTGAGACTAGATTTTCCAAGAGGTGCTAGATCCTTTGGAAAAGGACCGGGTGCCTGCTTTCAGCCAGGCGATGACCCCACCACACGCTAGGGCCGGACTCCTGCAGCTCCCAGCAGTGTCCAGGGGCTCAGAGTAGTGCTGTGTCTGGCAAAAGGCGAAGGGTTTATCTCCAGCTAGAAGGGGAGTTGATGGGACCACACCAGGTTTTACGTGCAGCGCTGTCACCTGCCCTTGGCTATGTAACTTGTGTGAGAGACACCAACAGACAGAGACTGAGGGTAGCCACCAACCTCCTCCCTGGTCAGAAGCATTATCCACAAGGAGACCAAAATCTATTGAGGTGGTGGCCGTGTGGACTTCTTTGCATTGTCAGGCAATAGTTTTCTCTCATATAAGTCTGTGGTTATTGGGTTTTATAGTTTAGCAATACAGCCAGGTTTTACCTGTCAGTTTACGGATTAAACGTGCACACAAAAGGGCCTTGAACTGGAACAAACTTTTCAGTGTTGGAAGCATGGAGGGAACAGGATGGCTGGTCTGTTCTCCCCCAGTCTTCGGTGAACAAAAGGCTTGGGGCAAGGAGGGGAAGTAGCTAATGCCAGCTCTGCTGTCTCAGCCAGCAAAGCTAAGCTCCTAAGCTTTTATTCTGGCGTTATATAAAAGCATACCACTATGGCTGAGAATTATTAATATCCAGTTGTGTGGCTTCTGCATACCTGCAATGAAAGGGAATGGAATAAAAGCCGATAAATCACTTATCTGTGATTTTATCAGAAAAAAAGTGTAAGCAGGTGTTCATGCCGACATATTCTGGTCTATGACCTTTAGTTTAAAGGATTTATTTTGCATTATTCCTTGCTTTACAGCTTTAAAGACATAGTAATGAGGTACTCTCTGTGCATCCTCCTACTCAGAGAAGCTATATTGAGAAGTACAGCTGCAGCCAGCGGGGTGTTAATCACCACTTACCGACAGGCAGGACTAACACAGGCAATCGGAGAGTGTGGTAATTTTCTATAGGACGTCTGCTCTCGCTATCCTGTCTTCCATTAATAGGGTAGCAGTTGAAAGGCTCAAGCATTAGCTCTTTTACGACGGAGAATAGATTTATGTAAACAAACATTATTCTGGGGTGAAATTAGAGAAGGTATTAAATTGATAAACGTGACTGTGAACAGTGACAATGACAAGAAGGCAGGAGAAATAAGTCGGTCTTCTGTGAGATACAGAGTGCTTCCCACAGCCTGGGATGGTGGGCTTGGTGAGCTGTGGGCTGCGAACCTTCACATGAGATTTCCTTGCCTTCCATCAAGTTGAAAATGGATTTACTGTCTTCCTGCCTCTTGCTGCTGGCCTTGACAAAAGGGAGTTTCAGTGTCTCGTGTCATTTCAGACAACTATCATTAGAACGGTGATTATTCAAGACAATAATTAAATCCTTGTACCAGGGTCCCATCACAGTGTTGTCTCCTGCAAATTATGTCATCTTCTGGCTCTTCACAATTTGCTTCCTTGTTCAGTTTTTAGGTTTTTTTTACAAAGCTTCCATTAGGGATAATATTACAAGCACAAAGGACCGTATTAATTTTGGATCTCTATTACCTTTTCCAGCATTACTCAAAATTTATATTGTCTTGAATACCAGGGGACCAACATGATGGATCCAAGTGACTAATCGCAGTAGGATAAAAGGTTATTACAACCCAAAGAATTATGAGTCTCATAAAATATTATTAAAAGTTAATGTGTTTGATTTTTCTCTTAAAATTATTCAAACAATTTTACTATCTCTGGGTAGCTGACAATTTGCAAGAGGGTAATCAGAAAATATTTCAAGGAAAATGTGAATACATAGCTTTTGGATTGTTTCATTATGTGTTATTTTACATTTGTTATGACTTTTAAACTTAATTATCTCACAGGGTAGGTAGTGATGCACTCAGTGATTTGCCAGACACCGAAATATTAAAATATAATGACTCATGGTGGAATATATGCATCCAGATATTTTCGGTGTTATTGCTTGCCTTTTAAAATATTTAGATCCAGACTATGGATTGACACTAGCTCTCTCTTTGCTTTAATAGTTCTTTAAATAGGAAGATAAATCCTCATTTTAGAGAGGAACAAGAAAATGGCTAAAGAACCTCTCATGGTGGTACTCTGGCTTCTCTTGACTTACCATCATCTTCAGGAGCTAGATGGTTACATACATCAAAAACACCTCCCAGATCCAATTCAAGGAAACATTTGTTTCTCAAAAAAACCCCACCCAGAAGTCTAAGGAAAATGTGACAAGTGATTTTTCTTTTCTGATGTTTTTATTATTTGCATGTGTACTGGGGGTTCTGTTTTTCAGAGACTGCTCTTAATCTTTTTATGATCAAGTCTTTTGATTTGAAAATTGAAAGATGGAGAAAAATAACCAACAAACCCAAAGCGTTTAGCAAACTTCTTTTTTACAATTTTGTCTTTAAAGGGCAGAGAGAAATGGGTTAGGCAAGTTACATTTTCTTGTGTGTTTCAAACTTGACATGTAAATTTATCAGATGTGATAGGTATGAACGCAAAGAGGTGGGGCGGCGCCTGCCTCTTTGACTTCATGCTGGTCTATGAACAGTGCAAAGAAGATATGGTGGGTATGAATATTCAGTGTTTACTCACCTACCATCTTTTCTTTAGTCAGGAATTTATGAAGCAGAAGCAGCTTTTTTGTCTGTAAGTAGTTGATGGTTTGGTTTTCGAAAAACGCGTTGATGGATCAGGAGTGACCAGAGACGTAGGGAAGCTGGATGCAGTTTTTCCTCTCCCCTGCAGGCTCCTTATGTGACTCTGAGATTACTTAATCTCTCTCTCTAAAAGCAAGGATGATAATATATTCCTACTTGGATGGGATGACACATCCATTCCTTGGGCTTGAAACACTGTGATGGCTGGATGCATACAAATACCCAGAAAGGTCTAGCATGGGGATTGATTTTAGCAGCACACAGTGCACCAGCAGAAGCTGCTGTTGAGTCTGTAGGTGTTGCATCCTCCCACAGAAAATTTCCTCCATTTGCTCGTGCTTTAATCCCTTTCCCTTTCACCAGAGCTAGTGTCCATGCTGTGATTGAAGTAATTAATGTCAATCATTCAGTGGACAGAGAGGATGGCATACATAGGACCTAAGGGGAATTGCCGTTGCACAGTCCTTCAGCAGCAACAGATTTCTCTCTGCTGGCTGAATGTTGATACTTGGGAATAGGGAGGTAAAAATAGATCCAGAGGACAGATAAAAGACTACTTTTACAGCAGCTGAAGGATATGACAGTTTAAAGCAATAGCTTTTTGCTTTGTGTAACAGCCCTGCCGTATTTGAGATGCTTATGGAGAAGGTATTGCTTTGGCTTGCCTCTCAGCCTGCAGGTTCTTGGCTCACTTATCTTACAGTTTATAGTTTGATGTGAAACTGAATCTGAAAAAAAAAAAAAAAAAAAGAAGAGAGAGCTGTTTTAGAGGGAGGGATGAACACCAGTGAATTAGGGTAGGATTTCTTTTGGTGGAGTAGCATCTGAACCAGAAGAGAGCTGACCCACCTCCTCTAAACAAACTCCGATGCACAGATTTGTCTAGGGTCCATTCCTGACACAGAAGGCTTGCTCTCGCGGTGGCCAGCATCACAAAACTGTTGTGGTGTTGGCCGTGTGAGGAGGAGATGCTGCTCCAGACCGTGTTTGGGTGTTTGCAGCGTTTAAAGGCCGTGTGATCACTCCTGCATCGACTTAACTGTGCTTCAAAACCCGCTTTGTACCATGCATGGAGACTGTTGGTTATGGGTCAGCCTCGCTGTTAGCAAGAGGACTCATAACTCATGGTAGGACTGGCAGCTTATCGTAGGGGAGGGCTGGACTCTGCTGAGATAAATTACAGTGCCAGCAGGGAGGAACTGATGCCAGTGATTAAACCTATCTCCTGCTCTCACCACTATTCAGAAAAAAAAAAAAGAAAAGATTTTTGCATGTGGAAACTTGACAAGGAATTATAAAATGAAATAGAGAAAAAAAAATCTGCTTTTTTTTTTCTTTTTGGTTTCATTCAATTCTGTATCCTTTGAGGTATTTCTGAGGCAGTGTACGCTCTGCTGAGCAGCAGAGTGTTGTTTGGCAGGTGTCACCAGGTGGCACTGCTTTCAAAATGTCATTGTGTGCTAAGAAATGCAGAGATTGGCATCTCTTTCCTGCTGACATTTTAATACACCTTTCTGATGAGGGCATCGCTGTGTGAGAGGCCAGAGAGTTTGCTTTTGGCCGATATCTTTGATTGAAGTTGCTCCCTGGGAGCAAGGCATTGGGGTTTGGCTGAGTGTCTTGAAAGAAGGGATCGCCTGCATGTTATTTATGACAATCTCTGCTCCAGGATGAGTGTCTAAATGTAAATTACTCAATTTGCCTTTAGAGTATATCCACTCTGATTTCTCCTCCACTGAGAAACCAGTCTGCAGGGCGCTGACATCTGCTAGCATTCAGAAAAGAAGCAACACATGTTCCTAGAAGTTAAAAATGGAAGAGACATATTGCATTTTCTAACATTGTTTTTCCCTTTGCCAGTGCCAGTGTTTGTTCCCAGTGCTTGGGTCTGGCTTTGCCTAATACAACTCCAAGTGACTTAAGTTAGTACAGTTGCCATCATTTCTCAGAGAAAATAGTGCCTCCACCATCTAGATATCTGTTCTTTTTGTTTAATTTACAGGTTTTCCTGTTACTGTTGTCCTTCCTTTATGCTTAGCCATTTACTGTTCCCTGATTAATCTCTTTCCCTGCTTTTTTTGTATGCTTTAAATTACATAGTTTTAAATTGCATCATCCTTAAGGGACCCCATCCTACAACCCTTAACATCAAGGGAGGTGATTCTTCCCCTCTACTCAGCACTGGTGGGCCCAGTTCTGGGCTCCCCAGTATAAGACATAGGTATACTGGAGCAAGTCCAGTGAAGGGTCACCAAGGTGATTAAAGGACAGGAACATTGGGCATATGAGGAGAAACTGAGAGAGCTGGGACTGTTCAGCCTGGAGAAGAGAAGGCTCGAGGGTCCTTCTGAATAGCAGGAAACACTTTTTCATAGTGAGGGTGACCAAGCAATCGCACAGATGGCCCAGAGAGGTTGTGAGTCTCCATCCTCAGAGATATTCAAAATCCAGCTGGACATGGTCCTGAGCAAACTGCTGTGGTTGATTTCCACTGTCTTCAGGGCTCAAAAACGGGGAGTTAATATAGCCCAGCTTCATAGATTTCCTCCTGTCCTGTCAACACTTTGCTGCCATTCCCTCCAGCTTGTTAGTATTTTTTCTTATCCCAAAACATTGTTATTAATTCAGACACTAATATGCTGAAGTCAGCAAAGTCATACCATACAATGTGATACTTCTGAGTGTGAAGTGACAAATTTCCCTTTTTTCCCCAAAGTGTATGCGTCAAAAGCAGTTCCCCTATTATTCCATATTTCTGAGTCTTAAAATGTTTCCATCCCAAAATACTTGTTTCCGATTATATTTTTCTCATGTGTTCCCTTACAATTTTCTATGATTTTCTTTTACTAAATTCTCTAAGTAACTTTACCTTGTTTTCATGCAGTTACTCGGCATCTTCCAACTTAGTGTCATCATCATAATTAACTAGTGCGCTTGGTGTCTTTTCTCTGAAAGTATTTAATCATAGTATATTACACTAGATAACATTAAATCCAACAACATTGATCAAAGTAGCACCCTTTACACTTTCCTCCTTGCAGTATTTCCAGACTTGACGTTAATTTCTATTTTTTTCCCCATCATTTAATTACTAGTCTATATGACCATGTCAACAGCTGAGAAATGTTAGCATTTTTTTCCTGGATTTATGGGACAATACTAGATTTTACAGCAGTTCGTATACATTGATTGCACTCCTCTAATACCTGCACTGTGGTGATTGAAATCCCTGCAAGTTCATGCTGCGCAAGAAGTCAGCCACCTTCTACTGGAATCTAGATACCCATTTAAAAGCCTAATTTCCATCCTGTTTCTAAAACTCTTGGTGTCTGAGCTTACAATTTATGGGCAAAATTGCTATCACTTATCAAGCTCTCAGCTCAGGCAACCCACCACTGCATTTCTCAATGAAATCCCTCAATGTTATTGGTTCTTATCAGAAGCAGAAGGGACCAAATAACCCCACGCTTACCATGCACACGCCAAATGGCATCGTAACGTCCTCTGCCAAGTGTCAGCAATGAGCAGGTCTTGGCAACAGCTCCAACACAAAAGAAGTTTGAACAATGAATTGGACCATCATTTATTTTGAATGATATGGCAATAAACCAATGACTCAATGGATCACTGAGCAGCCACACTTATGAAGCTGGAGAACTCAGCACAACAGCAAAACAGGACAAGCAGCACTCAACTTTTTAAATTCCAGAGATAACGGTATTTTAAAAGTCAAGATTTTGTAAAAGAAGTGATGGAACCAAGTCATTTTTCCAGTAATGTAATGCATGTCATCTGGGGAAAATTTCTTTGCCAGCTGGTCATCAAACACTATGACTGATTGCTCTGTAGTTCGCCAATTGCCTGAAAAGAAAGAAGCATCTACCAAGTGCAGGCAGTTAAGTACTCAGTGTGATGGCTGTCAGTCATTGAGTTGCATTTGATCTAGCCTCATTGACATCAAGAATAGGGTGATGGTGGCTGTGGCAGGGAGTTGCA
>KZ507717.1:54130-65068 GCA_002844005.1 Limosa lapponica baueri
GTGAAAACTCTGCTTAAAGTTTGCACTGCAGATCAAGGTGCAGAGATTTACTCGAATGAGTTAGCAAGTTGGCGGGTTTGCAGTGTATCAGCAAGGCTGAATTCGCATAACCGCTTGCTAGTTTTTGTGAAAGGCAAAGAATCCCTCATAAAAGCTGGCGGTTAGAAGCCTAGGCTTCTTTATTTCATCTTATTACCTTCTTTCCCAGAGCACGGCATCCACAGCCGATAGCTGTACAGTGCAGCGCGCAGCCTGGAGTGTGTGTCAGAGCCTTGATTCATTAAGATTTGAGGTCAGAAGAAGGAGATAGTCCAATATCTGTTGGATATTCCAAGGTCAAAGGTATGGTAAATAATAAAAACCTCACAGAGCTACAATTGAGTTAAGAAGATGAGGACATATAACACTGTCTCCGTAAAACATTCAGAATATTAAAGGAAATAACAAGGTATCCCAAACAAGATTTGTTTTTCATATCTGCTGGGAGTTGAGAGGACAGTGCAAATAACTTTAATACCATTTGTACCTTAACTGTGGTGCCTACGGGATGCGTTCACGCAGAGCTGAAATCACTAACAGTGGCTTAATTTGGGTTTACCCTACAGATTAGACTATGACATAGAGCCAGACTGCATCCTAGAGGCTGCCTCGCTGTATCAGTGTGAGCTGCCTGTGTGCGTGTCTGTCTGTTTGTGTAAAAGGTCTCATTTTGGCTGATTATTGTTATTGCTGACTATTGATCATTTGGCTGATTAAAGTTCTTTGCATGCCAGGTATATAGTGGAAATTGTACACAAAAACTGATTCCCTTTCATATGAAAGGTTTTGTTGTATAAAATTCTATCATAAGCTCAATTCTAGTTGGTAAAAACTTTTTTCTAAGATATTGTCGTATCTGTAGACAAAACCTTTTTGTCATGAAGTTTTGCAAAGCGAGTTAAGCTTTTGCTAAGATTTGGGGAAGATAAGAGGGCCCTCTTGTGGAGATTATATATGTGTACATATATAAAAACAGGTAGTCTAAACTGACATAGAAAGAAATCTATTAGGTCAATGGAGGAGAAAGATGGCAATTTTGCTTATAGCTTTGAGTTGTATAAATTATAGCAAAAATTTCTGGGTTTGATTAAATGCTACCAAGTATTTTAGTAGAAAAACAAAATTCAGTGTAAAATAGGAAGTCAGTGGTCTGTCTTGTAAGTATTCAGTTGAAGTACCCCGTCATCTGCTTGCTTAATATCTTAAAAGACATTAAAAAAAAATTTAAAAACTGTATAGTTCCATCACAAGAAGAGGAATGTTAGGGGAAGTTAACATTTTTGTCTTACAACTGAGCAATTTTCTTAGGTTTTGTGAATTGTTTCAATGAATGAATAGGGAAGACTACTCTTACAGTGTTTGCATTAGTAGAATCACCTGAAATTCTTAAATATCTATATTGTTATTGTTTACCTTATGGGAGGCAAATCTCAAAAGTTATGACCAAACCTACATATTTTAGAAACTCGGCTTGTAGGACACTAAAATGGTTGTGATGCCTGGATTTTGTGATGAACATTTATAATTTATGGTCATTATGCTTGGTGTTAGAATTAATAAAGACTTGAGGCAAAGCTTAGAGAGAATAAATTGATGTACTTTCAAAGGGATCTCAATTACTGTGCCTTTTTATTGTTAATTGCTTTATTAATTGAGCAGAATTACTGTACTGATTCAAAATGAGTTGCAGAGAAAAATCCCACAGAACTTTCATCTGAGCATCCCAGATTTGGAAGAGAGCGTCTGCAACTGAGCAATTAGTTGGAAATCAGAGGCAGGTTGGTTAGGGAGGGAGCCTTGGTACATGCCTTTTGTGGCACAAACTGGTTTCCAGTGAAGGCAGCCAGCTATAGAGGACCACTGGAGATGCCTGTGCTGCTTGTCTTACCTAGGCAGAGAATAAAATGGAGTGGCAACAACTCCTTCAAAAACGAGGAAGAGGATAAAAGTAAACCTTGTAGTTGAATTTAACATAAATATTTTTGCTCTGTTTCAGACCTAACAAAATCTGACTGAAGAAATATAAATGTCAGAAGATTTAAGGATCTGGCTACCTTTTATTTGTCTTTTCAGGAGTTCTTTGAAATTGAATTTTCCCAATAAGGTGTATTCTTGCTGGCAGCCAGAACTCTTGTGATAACAGATCTCTCATAATTCTGCATGAAAGTATGTAGGTTGTTGGTATTTTCCTTTATAACCATTACAAAAGGCCTTATGTTTTTTTGTGTTACTGAATAGGCAGGAGTACTGCATCCCCATCTCTTTGCTTCGGAGCTGCATGCTCGCTCCATCACCCAGGCAATCACCCGCTCTGGGGAGACTCCTCCTGAAGCAGGGACTTGCTCAAACCTTGCTGGCAGCTGCTCAGAGACTGCAGCCTGGTAGCAAGGAAGGTTTTGTGGCTTGTCCTGTGTTCAAAAGGGATATATTGTGAATTCTGTTGTGCTAAACCGTTACCCGTGACTAAGGCATCAGACTTGATCAGGAGGGTCCCTTCACAACCTGGTTTCTGTAACCCTTGGAGGCTAAGTTGGTAAAACAAGCTTGAACTGCAGGTCCCTCTTGCTGCACTGTCTCCAGGTTTGCTCTTCTCTTGTCCCTTGCCTGTCAACACCTTTCTTTTCTCTGGCCAGCCCTTGTTTTCTGCCGCCGCGTGATGCTGCAGGTCATCCCCGTAGCTCGTCTCTCCTGTGCTCACAACATCTCTCTGAGAAAGGCAGGTTCAGGTTCCTCCCCACACTGGGGGAGGCAGGTTGTACAGTAGTGCAACATCCTTATTTCGTTTTCCCTTCTGTGCAGTGGCATAGCAAAGGCAGAGACAGGAGAAAAAAACATTTTGGAGGAAAGATGTCACATGCGCCCCAGATTTCCACGGTTCTTTTGAGACACAGCAATGATCTGTGCACAATAGGGATGAGATAGAACGGGGGCGATGTGAGCAACGGATTCCTCCTTTGCCAGTCCTGGCCATAAAGGATTTATTACTCTCTCTGGCACAAAGGTATACATGGTCTTGCATACAGTATCCTTAAAGAATCTTATGGACAATACGTGTATTTATTGTTTTTTAATAGTATTTCCTCCTATGTGTGCTCACACACGGTCTCTTACAAGGTAGAAGGTTTTTATTATGCATGCGCTTCACAAAACAACCAAATTCTTATTATTTGATTTATTATTGCATTTTATATTTATATGTCTTTCAGCGAGGGTCTTGCTAATTCACGCCTTTCAGTAATTTAAAGAACACTTAGAACAACTGAGCTTGATATGATTTAGGCAAAGAACAAAAATCTCTGGAGGAAACTTTGTTAGATTTGTGTCTCATCAAGAAATGATTTACAATTTGTATCATGGTTGTTTGATGGAAAGTGGCAGATTTGTTTTTCCATCAAATGGCCTAATTGTACATTTCTATTCCAGACCGCTTCGCTCTCAAATAAATTGTCATTTCCCCATCTTAACCGTTCTCTATGTTCTCACAGGCCGTGAAGCTGGGGCTGCAATTCTCAGCCTTTGGGCTGAGGCATGTAAATACCCAGCATCTGTCTCTGATAGCAGAAGGGAAATGTACCTTCAATAAAGTATTTGTTAGAGCGGCATCTGCAAAGTTACTATACAAGGCAGAAAACATGAGCCTGAGCATAAGAATTTTCTGGTGGACAAGCTGGTAACAAAACAGGGTATGCTGGAAGAGGAACTTTCTCGTTTAAAGGAACGTTATTAATGAATTTCCTCAGGGCTGGTCTTAGCTCTGATCCTATTTCATGTTTTCCTTAACGATGTTGGCACAAAAAGCTGAAGTATGTTAATGGAATTTGGTTAATGACCTTGAGGATTTCAGTGGAAAAGATGGAATGAAGTTTGGTAACGCAAAGTGCAGGATCATGCATTTGAGGCCAGCAGAACCAGATTTCTTCTATCAACCGAGTGCTTATCAGTCGAAACAGAGGGAGCAGAAAGACCTCTGTAGCCAGTAACACAGTGAGTATGAGTTTCCAGAGTTACACGGCCACATAAAAAAATGAATGCAACGTGAGGGTGTATCAGAGAATATGTTGCCAGCGGAGATCCGAGGTATTTATTGTACAAGGCATCTGTGAGGCCTTCTATGAAATTTGACTTATTCTAGCCACGTGTAATGAAATGTGAAGTTGTGCAAGGTCAAGTGCCAGAAAAGGACAGCTTGGATGGTCAGGAACTAGAACAAATCTCAGGAGCTTCTAGCATGTCTTACTTTTGTGAGCCTCCTATCGAAAGCTAGCATGGAACGCTGAGATGTTGGAAAACTCAGGGTGTATCTCTGAGTGAAGTGACTCTAACTGTGACGGAAAGGTTTTGGGGGACTGCAGCGTGGTCACTTCTGGCTTGTCTTATCAGAGGAAACAATAATAACTAGTTCAGCTTCGTAAACGAAAGCCAAGAGGTGTGATTGCTCTCTGATCTCCAACTTGAATGCCCTTTCTCCTTCTCTGATGTTACATTCATAAATCCTCTTGATGTATTTGAAGTGTTAAGCCAAGAGCAACTGGATGTGGGTAGACCCAGACCAGGTTTAGTCTGGGAATGAGACTCATGTTCCTAACCATGAGAAGCAACCTTCACCTTCCCTTTTCAATGGGAGCAATGGCAGGAAAAGGGTATTTCAAAAGGGGCTAGGAAGTTTTATGAAGGAGATAATAAAGTGCTGTTATCTGTGTGCAGGGAAGGGCACTCTCATGGCTCTGGGAGTCTCCTTTTGCTAAATAAATCAGCAGACCATGTTTTCTGGGTACCTGAGCATCCTTAGCTCTTACTCCTGTGTGTTTTCTTCACTGGCAATGAGGCTGAGTCTATCTACGTGTTTAAATATAGAGTTAGATGCCTAACTTTATGCTCCATGTTTGAAAATTTATGCCTAAATCCTAAAGGCAACACACAGGAAAAACATGTTAGCTCAGAAAGCTCACGCATACTCATATGCTATTTGTGTGCATTTTCTAAAATACTGGCATTAAAACTATGGGTAGCTACATCATTTCATTAGTCTAGGAGCTGTTCAAGATCCAGACTTGATACCTGTGAACAGAATTAATTTCTTTAGGAACATGTAGTTGCTGCACTGTCCTCTCCAATTTCTAGAGACTCTATATTGAACAAAGTGTCATTGAAATAAATATTCATGAAGTCGCTCAATAATTCAAGGTGTGCTGATGCGGAGTGTATAGCCCTACTTAAAATCATATACAAAAACACGCCCAGTCTCGTAAAAGACAGAGCACATTCCCTGTTTTGGGTAGCCACAAAAGAACAAGGGAGGACAGGTATGATCTAGTTGGCAAGTTGGTTCTGGTTTGATGTCTTTTCTGTCTTTTCTGAGTGGACTGTACATTTGGTGACAGAAGACTGTGCACTGTCACACAGAATGGCAGATCCTCTGGGGCCAGAAGGGACCTCAGGAGGTCTCTAACCCAACTCCCTGATCAGAGCAGGGTCACCACTGAGCACAGATGACGTTGCTCAGGGCTCTGCTCTGTGTGGTTGGGTCTTAAAAACCTCCAAGGATGGAGGGTGCACAGCTTCTTCAGGCAAAGCTTTCCCAATGCTTAAATATTCTCATAGTGAAAACTATTTTCTGTGTATCCTTCCCTTTTTCAATTTATGACCGTTGTCTCTCCTTATCCTACCATGTACGTCAGTGAAGAATTTGGCTCCACCTTCTCACTGTCCTCCTCTTGGGTACTGGCAGGCTGCTGTTTGGTCCCCACCTAACATCTTAGACTTGTCTTTGAAATACTTCGTTAAAATCTGCATCCTCACAAGTTTATATTCTTCTATGTCAAGAAAACAAAAGTCTCAGCACTCCCAGTTTCCTTTTGCAGCAGTAGGTCCTGAGATCCATTTTCACTAATGATTTTTGAAGGGCGTGTGGCAATGTGATGGGTGAAAGACGTGATTATTATTCTAATGGTTATTCATTATTTTAAAAAACTACAATATAACACGTCCTAACTTTAAAAGCCTACAGTGTTTTAAAAGAAAGTTGTCAGTTTGCATAGTTCTAGGCCACTTGTCTTAATTCCTAAAGTATTTAAGAAAAAAAAATAATTAGTCTCCACAAATGTGGTTTTTTACCAATGTTTTGCAGTACTGATGTAGCAATGTAACACTGTATTTTGAAAGTCATCTTTCTTCTATATAATACAAATCCAAAACAGTGCTATGTTCAAATAGCTTACCTAGTATCTCACTCTTCTCATATGCTCATATAAATCTACACCATTATTGAATTTGCCCTAGTTTCACTTCAAGGAAAATGAGACTCTTTAGGAAAGAGTTTAGTTTTTCATTTAGGAAAAATTCCTAATGTACTTGCAGCATTTGTGTTGCCAGAGTTTCACTCTCTTTCTTCTACCCTTCTGGATTACCCTAAATCACTGCTGTTAAAAGTTGTTTGATGTTAGAGAGTAAATGATCTCTAAAGACACTCTTTGTCATCTGTCATTCTTTAATCAGGTGTGGGACACAAATTTTCTGATCAACAGCCCTGCAAAGAAATAAAGGAGTGCTGTAAAACTTTCCTGTTTTTTTTTTCTGATAGCAGGGATACAGAATTAATTTTGGTATTTCAGAGGATATTTTTTTTTAAAAAAGGACTTTCAATTTCTAAACAGTAAAATCAGGGCTTTATAATGAATCCTAGAGCAACAGATTAACGTAAAAGAAACTGCAGCTGGTGACAGGGAGTATTCCTGCTAACATGCAATGAAATGTGAGGTTTCCCAAGTGCTTCCCAGTGCCCAAACACCACATTTCTCTTGCCCATAACAGACCATGTCATCGTTAAGTAACTTCCTGAGCAACCAACCCAACCATCTTTGCTTTGTCTCACTGATGTACTGATATATGTACTGATATATAAGCAAGGACAACAAAATTATAGTAGGCTAGCAACTTTCCAAGTTGGGTGGGTATTTAAGCTCCTGTTGTGCTCAAGGTACGCAGTGCAATCCATAGGGTTCCTCTGAAGTGATACAGCTCATGCCAGAGCCAGCACCTGCCTTTGGTCAACTCTGTGGCTCTCTGGACACACACCACCGCCTCTGTTGAGCAGCTCCCTGCTGGCTTCAGAGGTTGCTTAGACATGTAGCTTACATGTAGACCACTGCATTTAGATGTCTTACCCTGGAAGTAGTATCCAGGCCCTTCTCTGAGCAGGCATGTCCTGCAGATTTATCTGCACTATATATCACTGGGATACAAAAGGGATAGTTAACCAACAGAATCTTGCGGCCAATTTGGAAATAGAAAACAGTGGCCAGTCTTTTTCTGGTTGGATTTAAAGCCATGAGACGAAATCCCAGAGGAACAATAAGACAAAGCTATAATTTTATATTTTTCTACCTCAAAATGCAAGTTTGGGTGGTTTTGGTTTTTTTTTTTGGCTGGGTTTTTTTTTTACTCTGCTGAAGTCAATGGCAGGTTCGCTTTTAATGTGGAGTAGCCGAGCATCTGTAGGACATTACAGCCACTGTTTTAAATAAGCACAGTGCCATCTTCGCAGTTAAAAACAGCAGAAGTGGTGAGTGCTCAGATCCTCCACGAAAACAGCCAATTCAGTGTTTTTCCTACATGCTGAATGGGTGATGTATGTGGTAAGAGTGGGTAAACATTGACTTCTTAATGGCGACAGCTGTTCTTTCAGTAAAAGACTTGTAAAGAAACCCATGAGGACCTGAGGGGGCAGCTAATGGTATTGAGCTCACAAACTTCTGTAAAGGATGTTTTAGAAAACCATTCCCATCACAGTGATCTAGCATCCTGTGACAGATGCTAAGCTTAAGAGACCTATGTGCTATTGTTATGTCGTCTTTTCAAAAGTTTATGGGCTAGCAAGCGTTCATCTGACTTGGTGGATAAGCCATATGATGCTTCCTGCAGCCAGATGGACATGCATATAGTTTGTGCACTGTTTCATAGCTTTTTCCTTACAGTACTGGTGTTCTAAATAAGAAGCATACAGTCAATTCTTGTTACGTTGGGCAGGTTACCTGTAAATTAAGCACAGCATAGGTGCAGCGATACTCTACACCATAATGCTGCCAGGCATGAGGTGATACATCTGCATTACACTAGGGTGACTTTGACCAGTTCGGATCATCCCAACACTGTTTCTTTGCTTTCTGTCTCCCCCACCATCCTTGTTCCATGCTCTTATTCCCTTGTTGTTCATGTATTGCACTATCCTTATCTTTGTTTCATTTACCCTCTTCACCATTACCCATCCAGACGATACTTTGCCTGAAGAGAGGTCACTGATCAATGGTTAACTTTATTACTGCCTCTGAAAACTTGGGCTTCAGGATAAAACTAGGAAGCATAAGGCTTTTGTTCACATAATGCAGATCCTTCTTAACCCTTCATCTTGCCACAACCTCTGTCGTTAGCAGAAGTGTGCTGCCAGGCTGGCTTTTGCTGGACATTTCAGACCTTTCCTCGGGAGCACACTCACTCCCAGGATTAAAGCTGCTAACTTCTTGTCTCTACTTGGGTCGTAAACTTGACCAGGGCTTTTATTTTCCCTGCTACTGGGAGGAATCGTAATGTGGATGGTTTTATGTTGCACCTGGGTTTTTCAGTCATTTTGGTTCTTCTTTCTTCTGTCTGTTAGTGTCTTGCAAAATATTCTCCAGAGACTCTTTTTCTCCACCTCAAATACACCACCATCTCTGCATCAGCTGCTATGGGTGTGCTGTTCTCCTTTGATGAAGCTCATCACTCCTTGCACATAAGGTCCTGCCTTTGAAAGAAGAGGGAATAGCTTGGTTTTTCTCTCCTCTGATCCTCTGCAAGAGCTGCGTGAGCTCTCCTTATGCTGTCTGCTCCACTCAAGAGTGGGAGCAACAGAGAGGATGCCGTTCATCCTTCTTCCGCAGGAGGCCCTAGAGGATGTTTTTCTTCTCAATGTGTGGTGATCCTTCCCGTATTTAGTAAATCTCCCCCAGCCGGGACATCTGTTCTGTGGTGATAGAAGAGGCAAAATGCCCTGGTTTGGGATCACCTCCACTAACATCCGTCTGCTCCTGTGAAATTAATTTCTCAACCAGAGCAATACCATTGAAGGATTAATGTAAGATTAGAGTATTTATATTAAAATACCTTATAATGTGAAAGGAATACATGTTCTAAGTTTATAACTAGAAGCTCATTTTAGCTCTTGTATTAATTAAAGGTTTCCTTTGCCTAATGCTAATGAAGAGACTGGATTTCATGCCAGTGGGACTGGAGCCTTCTGAATTCCCAAATGCTTTTTAATTCTAGTGTAAACAGTAGTGTGCAGCCCTTGCTTCGCCACAGTGCTTGTTTGGGTCCTTGCATGGATCATCAGGCCCGTGCCCTGACTGTCACTGTGCTTAGTATCTGTCCAAAAATCAACTGTCCCATAGTGGCGACCTCAGTACCTCATTAATTGCACTACATTATGCTCAAAAGGAGGTGGTTTAATCTGGGGAAGTTGTATAAAATTTCCTTTCAGGAGGAGCTAATGTTGTGACTAGTTGGGCTGATGTTCTTCGAAATATCATCTAAAGTGTTTGTACTTGTCCATGTGTTTATACAGACAGTCACAAGATACATTGGCAAATACACACTATGCATTTACTGTGATTTTTCTTTCATTGCCAACTGCAGCTTATGGTCCAATTCCCCTGTAAATGTTTACAGGCACACGTGCACGCATGCACTCATAGATAGAGATATAGATACAGATATAGATACAATTTGTATGGTTTTTAATTAATTTTGAATGCTTTGTGTAAAACATCTCACTGACATGCCAGCATATTCTGCTTGGCTAGCCTTCAAGCACCAAGGCTGTCTGTGACAGCAGTTTGAGTAATCGATGATGGGAGTCTGTTGAAATGAAGCCAATAAGTCTGAGATGAGTTTGCTTTGTCAAACAGGGTAACAGAAGTTATTACTTAATTCTTTGGTGAGTATTTCCCACAGCGGGTGGCTGTGGAGTTTAACATAGCCATGTAAGCACGAGCAGGGACAATGCAAGGGGGTCATTTACACCGACGAGAAGGAGTGCATGTCTGTATTCAGAGTGGCTCAGGAGGGTCAGTATGTAGCTGAATTGATGCTGTTTTACTGAACAGTGAAGAACAGAGAGACTGAAAGCCATCCCTAGTTTCAGATTTTTGTGAACTACTTTTTGTCTTTATTTTGATCCGACTCCTCAGCCACTCCTAGTGTGATTGCACACCATGTATTAGGCGCTGAGAGCTCTGATATGCTGCTATATTTAATCCGTAAATGTCAACATTTAAAAACAATTTCCTAAGATAATTTTTATAATTTTCTAACTGAAATGTGCGAGACCTATGTATTTTTACTTCTGTCATTATTCTAGAGACGTGACACCCTTTTCCCTGAAGGAAAATCTTTTGCCACGACTGCTGGATCAGGTGGAAAAAAATCCAGTGGCCTGGATCAGGTGGAAAAAAATCTTAGGGTCTTCCAACCTCAGATTGGTTAAAAGGGTGACAGAAAGTCACGAACAGAAGGTTAAGCAGAAGGTTGTGAACTGTGACCGCGGTGGGGATGGCTGCACTCTAGTTGTTAGCGCCTCAGAAACTAAATGTGTGTCAGGCTGCTGTGAAAGGTTGTCTGCCTGACAAAGAAGCCGTTCAGTTGATAACACCAGGAGGCAACACTCTGAAAGATGCACAAACCAGAAGCAAATTAATCAGGACAGTGAAAAACGGATGCCGAAGTCAGGTAGTCACAAGGAGGAGCGGCAGCAGACTGGCAAAAGCTTCTCGCCCCATCTGCACAAGGGAAGCTGCGGATGTTACGCAAAGACGTGCTGTTCTCATTTCCCTGCATTTGCTTTGTACCCCTGCCTATTGCACAGCA
>KZ507718.1:0-10999 GCA_002844005.1 Limosa lapponica baueri
TTGGGCTGTGGCACCCAATGTGAGGATGTGTGGAGCAGTGATACAGAGCTGGGCAGAAAGTACCTCTGGGAAGCCTGGTTTGAGAGGCATGGTGGGGAACAAGGAGAGGAGTAAGAGCATCCTATGTTGAGTGCTGGGTAAACTGTGCGTTGTAACCTGATTGACGGTGATGTTTCAATTTTCCAACCTTTTCTTTTTTACCTTTGTGAAGTCTAGTCCCTACCTATTGTTCCTTCAGTTCTTTAAGCTTCCCATCTTGGGTGGATCAACGCTGGGTTTCGTGCACCCGTTCTTGGACACTGTAATTCTGACTAGCATTCCCAGGCTGTGCTGGGTACCAAGCCACCATCACTCTCCATCTACCAGACCTCACAGTGGATCTGGTGAAAGGGGGAAGATGGTGGTGTGAGATGGTTAGTTGTGGGCAATTGTCACAGCGGGACAGTAGGAAACAAAGAAGGACTAGACTGTTTCCACTGAACTTTCAAAATCCTGCTCTTTACACAGTAGGGAGAAAAGGGTAACACAATGTGAGCTAAAGCAGAAAATCACAGATAATGCATACACAGGGGAAAGAAGCCGGCTAGGAGTCACCACTGTGCTCAGAAGTGCAAAAACAGAGGAACACCACGGAGACACTATGGGAAGGACTGATTTATCTGGATCGCAATTAAGGGGTGATTTGTCTTAATACAGCCAATTCTTAGACTATTATGTCTAGCTGACTTGGATCCATGTTTTTGGATCCAAGCAAGCAGTATTTCATGCTACTTTCATTCAGTTTGTTGTAAGGATGTCTCCTGAAAGGTAGCTCAAAAAATGAGTCCCCAACCTACTGATGGTTTCTACCTTCTTTTTTCTGAAAGCCCACCTGATCAGTAGCTGTTCTGCTTTTGTCTATGCAGTTACCTCAGCCTGGCAGCCTTCAAATTCCTTCTTTCCTGAGTTGTTCCTGCCAAAGTTATAGAAATCCTGACAACTGTAAGCCTGACCTGAAGCCTCTTGCAAATGATGTGGCTCAATAGGCTTGGGATCAGTTCAAAAACTCTAAGATTGGCTTATTCCTAACTGTAACTCTACAATTTAAAACAAAGTTGTATGTTTAGGTTTAATTATTTAATACAATCCATTATAAATCATATATATATAAGGTTACATTACGTGACTTAAGATGTAACTCAAATGAAGTTCAAGGTTAAAATACACTGTAAATGGATCCACGTAGCCTTAATTTCTGTTGGTGGCAACAGAAATAGCCACAATGTGCTTGTCACACAACAAGTGCTGTGATCCTTTAAAGAGCTTGCAAGCAAAGGTGCACAGTAAAACAGTCACCCTGTAATCCCTGTGCCATAGCTCTCTGTGGAAAGAGAAGCTTCTGGGATCATTTCACTCACCCAAAGAACATCATCTATCAGCATTCAGGACAACAAACATGAACTGGTATATGCAGCACTAAACGTTTAAAAAATACCCACATTAAATAGTAAGTTGTATATCATGTTACCTACGTCTCTCTTCATCTCCAGCCTGAGATTAATTTCCTTTTCAATGTTATCCCAAGATTTATTTTGTGGGTGTATGGTTGTGTATGTGGGCACACAGTTTAAGAAAATGTTTCCCTCACTGGAAATTAAACTATTGAATACTTTCAAAATGTATAGTCAAGAGTCTGAAAAGCAGAGTGATTTGTTTTGACTTATTTATTAGAGAAATTGATAGAGTGCAAGTGAAGCATTTTAGCTTAAGCAGTTTCTTTATCACTGAAATGTGAACCAAGAACAACTCATTGCACTTTAATTCTGCATCCAGGTGTTAACTAGAATTGGAATTAACATTTATGGTGCTTTTTAGATATTACTAGAGAGCGGAGGGAAAGGATTTTTTTAAAATTTTTTTTTTCCTATCTGTTTTTCCTGTGGAGATCTACACAGAGGCTTTCTGACAAGTTTCACTACTGCAGCAATATTCTGAGGCACTGCCATAGTGTCTGAAAATATGCCTTGGTCTAGGAAAGAAGTGAAGGTTAACTCACTGGCATCAAGTTAGTCAGGAACTAAGCTACAAGGTCCGTGCAAGCTTTGGCATCTTTGGCATTTGTGTTTCTAATGGCTAAAGAGACATAGACCAAGGAGTAGAGGAAACAACGCAGGGTGAAACAGAGGAAGGGATGGAGTGGAGAGCATGGTACACTGCTTGTACTTCCTCTGGAAAGTTAGCTGCATCAGCTGTAGAAGAGTTTGGTTAGATAAGAAACTAAACAGACTGCTGAGAGATCTGTGCAACAGTGAAATTTGCTAGAATCTTTCCTGGAAAGACTGGAAATTCAGGACAGAAAGGGATCTCAAGGACTATCGAGTAAAGTTCCCTGTCATCACAGGCTCTGTCGCTTAATCCTTTCTAATCCCATAATTAGTTTTCTTTTGTATTTAGAGATTTCATTTTTCCACTAATTTGCTTAATTCTTTGTTTGTCTCCCTGTCCCTAACACACTTATTAGCATCCTTTTAATATCATAGGTACATTTTGGTTGTAACTGGCATTGGGCTGCTGGGGTTTATTCTTGATCTACGGTTAATTTTTATTCAGATTTTTTATTTCTGTAGCATACCAGACACTGCTAAGAAGTATACAGAGAAGAATCTGATGTCAAATGGAAAAAACTGATTCAAATAGGAGTACTTTGTGCTCAATAAGTTATAAGTTCTATATATTATGAAGCAATTCTGTTTATGATGTCTACCATGCAATGGGCTGAATTGCTTTACAGAAAATTTATATATATAATATTTTTTCTTAATACTTAGAGCTTCTATATTATGCTTATCAGTTACTCCTTCATCATTATCACAAAGTTGAGTGTACCTTTCCAAACTCTTTTATTCTGTTTGCTGTCATTTTAAGGGCCCTTAACCACAAAGCTATCATGTGAAAGACAGTACCTAGAAAACCTTCTTTCTGTTTTTCTACTTAGCAGAAATAATTGGCCCTTGATAACAAGCGCTGCAGTCACACCCACAGCAGCACAGGAAAGGAAGCTGCCTGCAGCAGAAGATGAAGCGAAGCAATCGGTGACTATGGTTTGTCCTTTTGTCATGGGTCAGGGATGCTGCCAAGACCGGGATCACAGACCCTGTTTCCCCTGTAGTAACCTTTTTCTTCTGATTACTGAGCTGCTGTTGAGCAACATTTGTTGACACCATTTCCACTCGACACCATCACCATTTCCACTTGTGGTTACTATTTGGCAAGAAAAGATAATTTCTTTTTCTTTTTTTTTTTTTGTGATTTAAAACTTAAAATTGCTTCCTGGCTGCTTTTATACTCAGCCTGCACTGATTTTTAATATTGTAGCAAATTTGGAGTACGAGCAGAAAAATATCCCTTGTCAAAGGCTCTTTTATCTTGTTTCAGTTTTTTGTTCTCTAGTCAGTGAGCAGAGAGGCACTAATTATTTGATGATAGTTGATGACTGGTAGGATGACTTTCAAAGAGAACAGAATATCACAGGGAATTGTCTACCAGTAAGGAAAGAAAGGAAAGAAGCAAGCAGGGAGGCTGATGCAGGGTTCAGAAGGGTAAACCATAATCTGAACTGGCTGAGGCAAGGTCAGATGTCTCTGCTTAGCGATGTTCTAATTAGTAAAGCTACTGATGAACTATGAGAGCAATACTGCCAGTCTGATGTTAATCACATGAACCTAACTCACTTAATTGGATTCTGTTTTGCCACTTTGCAAATCCTAATTATACAAAGAGGCTATTTAGCAGCAAGCATGCTTTAACTCTACAAAAGATTTTCTTCTGTCATACTGTTCTTCATTAAAATGAGTCTCTTTCAAGAAGCGCGTTTCTGCTCAAGTTAGATGGCTTAAATGATGATGACTATTGGGATTATTTTTTTTAAATCGTCAAATCAATATTTACTGGTTAAATCTGGCCATTGGAGAGTTTCTGCAGTTTCTAAAGAGGTGATATGTAAATGGAAGAATGTTGTCGCAAGGTAATGGTCTCCTGCCGGTTCAGAAAAACCAAAGCAGAGCAAAGTTATTGATTGCAAAGCGGGGAGAGATTGATTGTATAACAGTGCTTTCGTACAACGAAGTTGTAAGATACTCTTCATTTCTGTTACTTCAAATGAATAACATAGATTTATTCATTTTGTTATGGGGGTGTTTGTGCAGAAGTGATTACTGCACCATTACTATTTGTATTCTCTTTGGGGTATAAAATAGACTGACTGATTTGGGTTTGTAACTGTACAGGACATGAGACTCTCCATTTCCATTACATCATTTAGCAAATCAGGCTACCTCCTCCATAAGGCTGTGTTATAAACATATTATTATGTTGTATGTTTTTGTGGCATTCAAGGATCAGAGATAGTTTAGTGGACTCTGTCTCTTCTGGGTTACTGAGCTGGCTTTCTCTATTGCTTTTGCTTTCTTATCCATCTGTGTATCTTGTCTTCTAGTTTCTAGTCACCCTGTTCACCATCTCTTACAGAGCAACCAGCCCAGGAACAGGCTCTGAACTTACTCTGCTTGATGGTCAATAAAGCAATTTGGAGGGTATTCCCAGTGCGTGCTGTATAGAGGGAATTACCTTCCTGACAGCCAACATGAAATCTTGTCTTCCAAATGATTGCAGTTGTTTGTTCAAAAAAACGTCCTGCCTGTTTGTTGCTACCTGCAGGGTGGCTGAGTTGGAGCTGTCTTTTCCATCTTCTATTTCTTTTTGTATTTTTATTTGCTCATGCTGAGAGTATTTGGTCCTAAACGTTTGTGTCTGTAGAGTGGGCTGATTAGAAGCTGCAAGTATTGGCGTAAACTGGCTCCAACTGAGACCAGCAATGAAGCTCCCACAGTGGCACCGGTGGGAACAGATACACTGCCTGGTAAATCATGCTAGTGCACCTTCTCCCACAAACACTTTTCTAGGAAGTGACTACCTCATGTATGCCTGGTGCTGAACCAGAGCTAATTGGTTCAGCTCATCAACACCATTTCACCGTACTCATGATTTTAAGGAAAACTCTATACGGCTCTTGCTCTGTCATTTGGTGCACCAAGTTACTTGGCACTTGCCTGGATGCCTGGAATGCAACGGAGTGTGAACTTGCCCCAGAAATCTAGATTTCATCTACTTTGATACCTGTTTGTTTCTGGATGGCAACTGTATGTTTATTTCTACAAAAGGCAAATGTCTTTTTTTCTTTTCCAGAAACAAAACTGAAGATGACAGCTGCCAGGGGCAGCAGCTCTGATAGGCTGCTTCTGTTCTCAGTAGCATCCAAATATATTTCTTTTCATACACAAACCCCAGAATTGCTCTCTTAGATCTACAAAGAGGACTTTAGTGGATTGTGAATATTTATGAAAGAAAACCAGCAACAGTCAGCAGGTAGAGAACCACAAAAAGACTTCTGTTTTATTCCTGTCTGGTCAACACACTTCTTTTTTTCCAAAATAAAAAAGGTTCTAACAGTTTAAAAAGTTTCTCTTGTGTTTTAAAACAAAACTGTTAAAAAAGAATCTGTGGATTTTTCCACCACAGGTTTTGGAAGGGTTGTGCATAAAACCAGTAAAAGTTAGTAAAACTAGGCTAAAACAAAACTGCAAGTAATCTAAGGGAGGAGGAAAAAAAACCCATAAATGGTGGATCCCCAGTGTGTTCTGAAATGTCTTTCTCTTTCCTGACCGCGTGCATTGCCGATCTGGCCAGGGAGTGCCACTGCTCGTTCCTGATCCAAGTGCCTTGATTTCCTGTTGCTGAAAACTGAGCAAAGTGAAGGTGTAGAAGAGAAGTGTCTGTCTGGTACAGTAAGCCATCCTCATCTCATCCTGATGGAGGGGTTTAGATGTTGCCTTGCTGTCTACTGCCCCAATTATATATCCCCTCGCTCCTCAGACAGCTGCTGGGCACCTGTGTCTAATTGGATTTTCTTCTCTTTAGGTATCTACCTTTCACATCACATATTACAAATCTGATCCAGTCCATGATATTTCAAAAGAATTTCTCACTGAAGCATTTGAAATGCCTTGCAAAACTAGATGTGAGGAAGGGCCATGAGAGGTAATAAAGGAATGAGGTCAATAACTTTGCACTTCCTTTTCTCTTTTTTTCTTGCTATATTCGGCTTCTATTTCTAGGGAACGTTTCATCAAAAACAACGTGTGGGTTTTTGTCTCGGAGAATGAAATGCAATAGAGCCAAGTGTGATCTCTCTTGGCAGATTGCTCTATAGCTAAGGTATTGCTTTTGCAAATGATCTGTAGCCCCCTTTAGGTACTGGAAGGGGCTATAAGGTCTCTCTGGAGCTTCCTCTTCCCCAGGCTGAAAAACCCCTTTAGGTTATTCCTTGAACTCTGGAGCAGGTTTAATGGCAGTGGTGTGCTGACTGTAAATAATATATCATAATATGTTTAGCAGGGGGCAGTAAAGGAGATAAACATAGCACACTATATATATTTCTGCATTAATCTACCACACTGGGAAACAAGATATGAATCAAAAACAAATAAAAAATTCAAGCACCTTGAGAAAAGTGTCTTAATCTAAAAGTAAGCACTCCTAAGTAAAACCATAAATACATTTTCTAATGCTGTAAGAGTATTGGATTATTTTTTTTTTATTAATCTGTGCTGAAAACTACTGACATGATCATAGGCTGCTCCTTCATTAGGTAAACAACTCTTTTTTCCCTATCCCAAAGCACACAGCCTCTTGAGAGCGATAAATAATTTATGGCAGAGAAGCTGTAATTGTAGGTAACATTTTTGCCTTGTTGGTGTGAAAAAGGTAACCTATATATTAAGAGAAATGGGCACCCACATAATAGAAATAACCAGTACCTTAGGAAGTGATGCAAATAAACCCAACACAACGTACTGAGAATAGGAATCGGTAGTCCAAAATTGTGGAACAGAAATAAATATGACTCTCACCCTAGCAGGCTTTGGACACAGGTGTAACTTAATTCTTGTGAACACGTATGTGTATATGTGCTTGTCTGGGCAGGGTCTGGTTTTGCAGTGCCTCCAGGGTGAACTAATTGGTGCTCTTTGTCTGGTGATGCCTAGGGACCACAGCCAGAGCCATGGGCTCTCTGTGGGTGGGGTGGTAAAACATGAGCTGTAGAAACAGTCCAAGCTGGAGTGTTTTGTTGTTAAGTTTTCATCTCTTCACTGAATTCACTAAAATATGTTGACTTACGGAAGTGTGATGTAGGTTTTATGAGGCACCTAGGGTCACTTCAGTAAGGGTGGGGACGAGGTTTGTAGTATTAAATCAGAGCAAGTGAAGTAGTGGGATATTATTAGACAGTGACACAAAATAACACAGGAAGTATTTCCTTGGTGTTATCTAAACAGAATCACATCTTTCTCTTAACCTTGAACGCTACGTTCAGTCCTAGTTCTATTGCAGCAGAAGCACATGGCAGAAATAGAAGAGATGCAGAGGGTAATGGAAATTATTAGAGGCAGAGGGGCTACCAAGCAAAGATATATTTATGAGGCTTGCCTGACCTACACAAGGAAGGAGGACACAGTAAAAAAAATGTTAGCGGTGTATGAAATATGAACTGGCATGGAGAACCTTAATCAAATACTTAGCTTTTACTCTTTCTCATAACAAAAGAACAAAGGGATATTGAAATTAAAAGGCAACAAATTTAAAACAGATAAAGAGAAACACATTTTCATGCAACGTTTATTTAATCTATAGAAATTGCTGAGGCAGGATGATGCTGTTGCCAATAGCTCAGGTAATAAAAATGACGAGACACACATGAAAAGGAGTTCAGTTACACAAGCCAGAAGAAAACTTACATTATATGAGCAATTAATCAGGCTTCAAGGGAAAAATAATGATCAACTGCTGGGTGCAGGAAGAAATATCTGAGCATTGAGTTCTTAAAGAGGTGAAACTTCTCTTAAATTCAGTAGAATTTGGTCTAATTAAGGCCTGTGTGATTGGCTTCATCATTCTGCCCTCTCCAAATGATTGCATAATTAGGAAAAAAGTATATTTAAATAAATACCAGGCGGTGCCTAGACACAGGACTTTGTGCTAAAATCCGTCTCTTTTGCTTCCATTCTTTGGGACAATGTTCTTGTGAAAAAGTCAGCTAACTGTTGTTATCTTGCCCTGTGATGTTAAAACAAGTTTATGCTAGGAGCTTTAATGGGGCCATACTTTTACAGAACAGTTTTGGGCAAGAAGCTGGGTATAAAGTCCCATCTAGAGTCATGCTAATAGGTGAGGCTTCCTGCAGGAATGCAAAGCCACAGGGATTGTATGGTAAGAGAAGAGTATTTATTAGCATATTTTTGCTCCTGGGATGCACAAGCTCTGGCATGTTAAAATGATACCAACATTTTAATTAGAAAATTCCAGAATGGAAGCTTTTTAGCAGTGATTTGTTGTGGTATTACCCTTTTATTATTATAAAAAAGTGCACTTACAGTTACCTCACCATGATGCAAAATCCAGTGAAATTGTATCAGATGAATATAGACATACCTGCCTGCAATGCGTTATTAATAGCTAGTGTTAAAAATGTTTTTGAAAGGAAAGTCACAATATTCCAGTTTTTCACAATATACTTGGAGTATACCATTAGGTCAAAAAGACTCTGTCTCTTATCGTCTCAGACCTCTTTTTGTATTACTCTGCCTAAAATTTGTTTGAAACATAATTACTTTATATAGGAAGTGTTTTTGAAGCTAAGCTTACATCTGTAAATCATCTTTAAAGTTTTTAAGCATTTCTTTTGTGAGGATGTCACCCTGGCTGTTTTGTATGCCATGATGGTCAGTAGCAATTTAGCTTTCTTTCTCCAAAAAGACTTCTCAGGACCCCATTTTGCATATACTTGTGAAATGAATGGATATGAAAGTTGATGTGGTTGCTTATGTGTGAACATATCTCAAAGGTAAAATAGTCATCACTGGATATTCTTTGTCCGTAAAACAAGAAGTCTCACATTTGACAAGCTGCTTACTTGCATCTGATAACTGATGGTTTCTTCTCCCAGCTCAGTCATGTCCCGAAGCCTTTATTATCCTGCTATTGTCTTGCAGGTCAGAGGCTACGGAACAAATTATTGTGATAAATGTCAATAGTTAATTTAACTCCCATTAAAATTTTCTGTGTCGTAAACCTTAAATTAAAGACTAATGACACCTCTTTTATTATTCTCCGTGGCAGTAAAACCAGCATTACATCTGGTTTTGGCTGGCAGGGAAAGGATGAAGTGACTTGAAAAACTGTTGCAAAAGTACAGGGGCAGAGAGCGGTGGCCTACTGCTTTCCGTGATTACCTGACGCTCTGCCCAGCGCTTTCATTAAGAAGGTGGCTGATCTGCTCAGCCCGATCCTGACCCTGCCTGGTGGCTGGTGGCCCCGCAGCCCGGCTGGTCTCCTTTGGCATGGGGAGTTGTGCATGGAGTCAGACTTCTCAGGGCTGTTTGAAATTCCTGAAGATATTGCTACTAGTTGTGGTTACCTAGAGTGAACCACGGGGGAAGTTTTCTCCCCTAGTCCCACATTGAGAAGGAAAAGAAAATGAAATTTTAAGTATTTTTTTTTTTAATGACATGCAGAATGGGCATCGCATTTTACAGATAACACAAAATTCATATTGGAGCCACTTAATTCCTAGTGAAATTCTAACCCCATTCACTGAGGCTGGACTGGAATTAATTTTTGAAATAATGTTTAGCCGTTGCCTTTGTGCAGTACCTGTCTCTGTTTTGAAGAAATATATTTTCAAGCTCTTTCCTTCTTGAAAGGACATGTGCTCTGAAAGGGTGATCCCCAAAAGTGTGCAGAATGTGGACTAGAATGCTTGTGTGGAAGGAATAAATCTATGCAAAAAACCCCCAAACTAAGGGAGCTAGAGGAGATAGACAGGGAACCTATTTTCCCATTGGCACTTCTGATTCTGTGACCTCCCTGTAACTGTAGCAAATTTGGAGTTTCCAACAAAATGGGAAGTGCTTTTCTCGATTTCACAGGTAATGTTTTAAATCCTCATGTTTAGGGTCTATCTGGTTTCATTGATAGTAATTTAGAAAATGTGAGTCTAAACGTGTGAGCAAGGCATTGTCTAATAATACGCGCTTATTTTTCTCTAAGAGTTTCACTCGTACTAGGTACAGGGGAGGAGCCCTAAGTCCGTGATTCAGACCGAAGTCATGAGGTATGACCATAGGTCACTGTCCTTGATTAGGAAAGTGCTATGTCCTACTGGGATTCCAAGCAGATAGTGATGGATTTTGCATGACTTGTCCTCCCACAAACTTTATGCAAATAGGCTGATGGTGCTGTTAGCAACTACACTCAGATCTTCATGTTCTTGATTATAAGCATGTAAAAAACCAATGAAAAAAAAACCTCAAAGAAGAAAAATCATGAAAATAAAACGTTTATGAAAAATCAACAGAAGCGTTCCCTTTCTTTGCAGATGACAAACCCCAACCTGGTGTTAGATGTCACACCAACGAGATTGCGCTACACTTCTCATTGTTGTTCTTCTACATTGTGTCTGTATTGTGAAAGTAGCTTTTGCCACTGGTGTGGGCTGTAGTGATGGTCATCTGTCATGCCTTATGGATTCAAGGATGAAATGGATGGTTTATGTAAGTGTTTCTCCATCATCTCCTGATTATGTCATAGGTTAGAGATGAGCTGTCTTGTGATTAAGTTTTTGAGAAGTTATATTCAGTTACTGTTAATTGTTGACAGATGCAGGTATTTTTGTTAGTAATTAACTGTCATTCAAAAAGAAACCTAAAGTTATCTTAAAGTTATGTATTTTTTTTAATGTGAAAGTTATTTTAGGATTTTTTTTTTTTAATTATTAAAGGCTTTAGGTTACCTACATTGGCTTAAAGTCTAGCTTGTTATTTCATATTTTTTTTCTGCCTAAATTAAGAAATAAATATTAAGCGTAGCTGAAAACTTCTTAGGCTTTCTGTGTTTAATGTCACGC
>KZ507718.1:15380-25479 GCA_002844005.1 Limosa lapponica baueri
GCTGGAATTTCCTGAACTAGTCTCAATGGAAAACATTAATCAGTACTTTTGTATTTATAAAACTGATATTTCAGGCCACAGATTCACCCTTTGTGCCTGGAGTGAATTAGAGGCACCTGTTTTGGTACAAAAACCTATTGTGGCTGGTTCCGACTGGCTTATGCCAGACTCTTATAAAGATGCAATTCTCTACACTTCTACTATTTGTCATACATAAAAAAACCATTTCTTGTGTTTTAATTGTATCATGGATTCATATAAAAACTTAAAAAACCTATAAGCTAATTTAATGATTATTGTAAATGTTATTCATGTTACTCGTGTGTCAAAATTAGCTTCACCGCTGGTTTCTCTGCCCCACGCCAGAGAAGTATATGAGCTGTTGACGAGTGCCAACATTTCATCAGAGACATTTGCAATTTTCTCAATGCACTGACTTCTGGAAGGGAGACCCTCATTTTTTATTAGAAAAAGAGGAGAACGTGTTTTAGATCTCTTGGTTCAGCTGTTCTGCAGGGAAAAGCCTGAAAAATATGAGCTTAATTCCTCCTCAGTGTCCAGACACCACAAGACAAAGGGATCCATCATGAGAAAGAGATTTTTAAAAGGCATTTGAGGAAGGGGATTGTTTCAGGAAGGGTAAAGGCTGACTAATGAATTTATAATGCCACGAACTGGCGAGATTGTCTGTGTTCTGGAACAGAATTCAGCCTGTGCAACTGGAGGCACAGAAATGACTTCTCCCCTTTATCTTGTGTGTGACAGCTAACAGTTTAATCTGTTCTGTTTGTTGTGCAGGTTGGATGCTCCTCCTGGTTAGTGGATTACAGGAACAAAAAGTGCCTGTGCTTGCGAAACAATTACTCTGATCCTCTGATTATCTTGCTTTATAACACACGAACAATCTTTCAAATATTAAACAGATGCATTTAGATTCTGAATAATTTGATGCTCAGCAGTATGCTGGGTGTTCTAATCGCCCTGTTGCAAGCCCAAGTTTCATTTGGAGGTCACCTTAACAAAAGGAGGTGTCATGAACAATAACTCAGTGTGCCTCTTTGATCAGTCACTTATGCAAAGTTACTTTACTTCCCTTTGAAAGAAAATTTTTGCTGTTGTGGGAGAAGTGAGGTTTGCAGGAGTTTGGTTGATTCAGTGTTGGCTATCGTGTAAAACAGCGTTGGGCATTACCGCAGTCTCTTCTGATCCTTACACCTCTTAAACCAGTTTGTAAAACTTGAGGAGGAACTCAAGTTTTACAAGAGTTGGATTTTCTTTGGTGTCCTTTGACCAAGGGGAGATGATAACTCCTTCCGTAATGAATGTTTGCTTCCTTTGAACTCATCCTCTTTGTCACTTCAGTTGCCTCCTTCTCATTGTGTCCGTCGTCTTACGGGAGTTTTGTTTCAGTTTGGTTGTTGGTGGACAGAGGAGAGGAAATGAGCTCTCATGTCGGAGAGGGAGGATCAGGCTGGCAGATGTGCAGCACCACTGGCAGTGCAGGTTGTCTGGGCAGTGTCAGCTGCTGCTGGCATTGCTGGAAGTTTTAGGCTGGTGCTGGTGGCATTTTACTTTAGTACAGTTGGAGGCTTAATCCTCAGAGACGTGTTTCGGGGTGGCACCTGAAGCTGTTCTTGGCCTTCCCTCCTCCTTCCTGAAGAGCCCTGAGGGTTCGCACCATGTGAACCAAAGCCTTCCCCAGTTATCCAACAGCACAGAACAGCCGATCACAGTGGCTTGGACAGATGTGTGTTCATGAAGGAGCACAGGCCTCCTTCGTACCCTGTCACACTCTTTGTTTGGGTTAGATGCTCTAAAGGTAGGTCCCTCAGTATACATTCACAGGCTTGTCCTCTCTGCATCTCTTTTTCTTGCTTTAAGACTATCAGCTTGTATGAGAAGAGCAAATGGACAACTGGCCCCATTAGAATTCCTGTACAAATTGGCACCATATAGTTTCCTTGTTTATGCTCAGATAAACCTTGAATTTCTGTCAGTTTTATTATTCAGAGGGTGCGAATAAAATCTGACAGTGTAACAGAGCACTCGAGACATGAATAGTGTGCTTTAACACTAGCTTGAATTCACTGGTTTGTTAGATAAAGGATGAAAAGAGTGTGCTAGTCCAAAATCAGATTGTCATGTTTGCAGTGACTTGGATGCTCTGGTGCCTCCATCTCTCCATGTGATTTTCAGGGAGACTTTAAGTCACAGGAAAACTACTTTAACTTGCCCACACCTTGTGTTCCCCATTGCTTTGGATTTCTAACCCCAAGGTAGCTGGAGCTCATACACTCAAATGCTAGCAAAGCTCATTGTTTTTGTAACCTCATTTGTTCTCATTATGTTCTCATGTCTCTGTTGTAGAGATTAGATATCCACATAATTAGAAAGAGGCTCAGTGTTATGCAAAACTATTCCTTCTACTTGAAGCGCGGTGGATTAGTCTTGTCTAGCTCCTTGGTTGGCACCATCCTTTTCTCCATCTTTTCTCCTCAGATATTGTGCTGTCAGAAGAGGGAGTCTGGAATGTCACCAGTTGAGAACACTTACTCTGGATAAGTTTGATTTTTATGGCTTTAACATACAGTGGTTTTAGGGCTATGTATAAAACCGATGAGGCATATAGAAAGTTAGAGGTTCCGAAAATCCCAGGATGTGGCTTAATTGTTCTAGGAATGAATCAGTTGGGATATGAATGTAAATCTGTCTTCTCGTTGGTCTCTGTAGTATATTCCTTGTGCTTCTGAGGAAAATGTTTGTCATTTAAGAGAAGAAAGAAGTAATACAAAATGCAGGAAAGCTTGCTCATCATATCAACTGGGGGATGTTGCAGATAAAGCAGCAACACAATTTACTGATTTGTGCATATTATCACGTTCATGTTAATTTTTTATCATTTTTGAAGTGGTACTATCTTCAAATAAGTATAGTTGTTCCTAATTTGTTCATTTTTAAAAAAAAAACAACTGTGTTCAGTTCCTCTCTTCAGCTTTCATACTTACGCTTCAGGCACGTGGCAGTGAAAAATCTCGGTTTGTTCTTCCAGTCACCATCAGCTACACCCAGGACAGGTTTCTGACCTAACACAGCATATATGCTAGCTCTTGACGAAATAGGTAACACTTAGCTATTTTTAGTAAGCCCTAGTCATAGTCCCATTAAGTCTTTATTTGAGTACCCTGCAATGGGGATCGGCTGGAATCACAAGACTGGGATCAGAATTAGAAAGGGTATTAGGCAACTGAAACTTTTGTTATCTCGCTCATTCGTACAGAGCTCAGAGGGGAAGGGTACCAAGCCGAGGCTGCTTTTTCTACTTACTTCACCAAAAGCAGTTCTGAAACAGTTTTTGTTGTGTTGTATTTGAAGACAGTGATTGAAAGCCTCTTTGCAAGTATATTCTCTTAAGCAGGCAAAAGACAATGCAAGGACACTCTGAAACTGCTTTCCACTTTACCATTAGTGGGGTTGTTTAGCAATAAAGATTAATAAACATGCAACTTAACTACACGCTGTCTCTAGCTTCTCGCCACAATTACATACTTTCACACATACACCATTGTGTCCCAAACTGTCTATGTACAAATAAGCTACAAGACCACTTCCAAAGCTATTGTAAGAAGGGAAAACAACGTTCATGTTTTATCTTGTAATTCCTTCTTATCAATCACTGGCTTGCACCTCATGTTTATTATTCATGCAAGGGATTGTAAGGTGGGCCATGTTTCCTTTTTTTTACACAGGACAGATTCATTTTCTGGTCATGGATTATAGATATGAAGGGCTTTTGTTTATAAACCCATTATGTAAACTCTTCACCCTGCTTGTAGTTTATAGAGCATAGAAAGCATGATTCTCTTCCCACTTACATAAGCCTTAGACTGTTGTAACTCATGGGAATTTGCTTAAGTTATTCCTGGTTTACAGTACTGTAAGAGAAGAGTCAAAAAATATTTAGCTTTAAGAAAATGGAATAATTTCGCAGTTCTCTAAAACCTGGTGTTATACATTTTCTGTGATTCTGTGATTCCTGGAACCTTAAAATTACATGTGTCTTGTCGGAAGGCATTTTCTTCGTCAGAAAGCTACTAATGGAATTTCTTTTGGAAATCAAGAATCTACACCATTCAAATGGTAAGCTTCCAAGTAAGCTACCTTTGATTTGAAGTGCAATGATGTCTGTAGCGGAGTACTTTTATTTTTTTTTCATGCTGTACTGCTTGGTTTTGGATTTCCACTACCAAGTGCACTCTAGTGGTCTTAGAAAGAGAACTTGAATGCGTGGGCTATATCCAAATCAGATGCAAAGTTGTTATATGCTAACACTGCTTATGAGAATGCTGCTATGAAATTGTATGTGTTTTGTACAGCGCTCAGTTCTTCATAGGTCTGGAAATGGTGGGATGTGGAGTCCTTTCTCAGCTGCCTCTGAAGCTGACTTGATTAGTGGACATTAGCTTCCTTCAGAAATCCTTCATGAATCTTTTTGGTAATATCAGTACTTATCTGTTAGACCAAAGACTGAGTTAGTGTGTAGACTGGAAAAACTGTTAGGGATGACTGTGTGGGATGGGTGGCATCATCTGACTGGCTCTCCACTGCTTGTGCTGTCATTGCCACGGGCAGGGAATCCTCTACTCCAGATCTGTCTGAACTGCACCATTCACATGATCCCCTTCCTTTTTTTTCTTTTCTGTTTTCTTGAGTTGTCTGTTCTGACTGTGCAAGTCAGGGGGGCCTTAAAGTCACCTAGCAAGATCATCAAAGCACTGACTTATGTTAATAATAAAGAAAGAACATTAGTAGATCTGTATTTTCTACCTCTGAAGGAAATGCGTAGGGAGCAGAAGTTTCTAAACACTTGGAAGGATGTTTAGCTAACAACATTAGCTAAATCACTTCTCTGACTAGCATCTAGTCATTTCTTGCATGACCCCTGTATTGTACTGGTCATCTTGGTATGTTTTTCCTACATTACTTGTCCACACAGTGCTCTTCTGTTGCATTATTAATGGTAACCTTTTCCCTGCATGCTGTCTTGTTAGTCAACCATTGTTTTGACCTCCTGGCCTGAGTTATCCAGAAGGAAAATGTCAGTGGACAAACTTGTAACTTGTTTGGTGCCCCTTCAAGAATGCTGTTGTTTTGTGAGGATTTTTTCTACCTGTGGTAATTTATAGCAACCACCGCGCTTGAAAGTGCAGAGCACAAAGGTGAGCCTATAATTATGGCTAAAGGCAAATCCGTGAAATGTTGAGCTCTGCCTTAGTGCTGTGGTTTGCAAGAGAATTTTAAACGAGGAAAGTCTGTGATCTAGGAGAAACAAAAGAGCAGCAGGAGTCCATAACCAACTAACTAACCAGCCAACCAACTGACCAACACAACCCCCTGCTTGACCCAACACGTGATCAGAGAAATGCAAGCACAAAAGCTTTCTCTGGAGAAATATTTGTGGATGGCAGCTAGACAAAGATGGATTGTCTTGTGCTGTCGTATCTAAACACAACTGGTTGACTGAGTTTTGCTTTTTCCATAGGAAGTGTACAATTGACTGATTTTCACCAGTATTTCTTGAAAGACAGCTGTCAACCTGCTGGGAATTACAGATCAGAATAATAATTGCAGGATTATCCCAGCTCTGCTGGACGATGCTACTTTCCTAACACTTCCCCTGAGTTTTCTTTGAAGGCTTTTGTGAGTCTTTTTCTCTTTGAGAGAAATGGAAAGAAACACTTGTTTTGCTCTTCTAGCAATCCCTAGATAGAAGAAAGGTTATGAATATTAAATTTTCTATCTGGACATATTTTCACTCATTAACTGTTGCCATTTTCTAATAAACACTTTTTTGTAATGAATATTTTTGAAGGGTCTGGCATGTGATCACTAGAAGTGGCAATGATACTTGAAGCTTAATGTTGAGCTGGTCTAATGGTAGACAGTGTTTCTTGTTGACTCCAGTACCTTTGGATCATGCCCTAAGTGCTCTCTCAGAATTTCAATGTCTGCTTATCTTTCCAATGAAATCTGATGATCTTAGTTTAACTGAGATGCTGAGAGTGTTTGAAGAGTGAGAATGAAAGGAGGAACTGAGTTATTTGACAGTAGATCTGATAGAGAAGGAAAAGAATAATGTTGTAAAAAAGAAGATGTAATCTTAAATATTTACCACTGAGTTGTCGATGTCTCTGGACTGATTTAATATGGCATTATGAAAAAAAAAAGTAGTAAATTGTGCCAGACACACTTTCATTTTATATGAAAGAATAAATTTAGCTGCAATCCAGTAAATGTTTAGGAAAGTAACAGATATTGTCTTGTATAAAGAACCCAAGATCAATATCACTAACTTTTTTAAAGGACCTAAAGTTGTGCTTTTATTGTGTGTTATAAATAATATTGTCCTTAGTATTGTGTCCTCAGGCAAGCAGATAGAGAACTCTTTAAGGAGTGGAATTTAAGTCCAGTGTGCTCAGGTTTTTGCTGCCTGTGTCTAAGTTCCACATACTCCCAAATCCGTATTGTGTTTGGGTTTTTTCCCCCTTAAAAAATTTACATCCTTTATGGGGGATGGCTGTCTTTTCTAGGGTTACTACTTTGGCCCTGGTTCAGATAGACATAGCTGAAGAACAAAATATTGTCTTCAGAATATTCCTTTCAGAGCTAAATAGGGATACAGTGCATGGGATAGCTACAAAACTGTAATTTTTCAGTTGTTTTGGTGGAAGAACAAAGTGTAAAGTAACTATTGTAATTTTATGCATAAAAGATGTTATTTTGTGAGTGGAGTTGTAAGGAACCCAGGCTTTTTCTTGATAAGCACACAGCTGTTGAAATGGATGGGTAGGTTGCAGTTTCTGCACTGCTCCTCTGCAGTGTGAAAGCACGTTTGTGTAACAGCACACTCCGTAGCTCAGGATTCATACTGAGGCACAAGTGGGTCCTGAGTGGTTCTACAGCCACCATGACCAGTGGTTTTCTTCTGGCCAGTGAGTGATGAAGAGCCCACAGCTCTTACCACCTCCTTGGTCTGGGACCAGAAATTCTGGGCAAACGGTACCAGCCTGCCTGCTTAGGAGCACGGGCAGTTTTCAGGCAGGACAGAAGTGAAGAAGCTGTTATTTGTTCCCACAAATACTGGTGTTTTTGTTTCAGGCGTTGAAACATTTCACCAGGCAGTGGTCAGCCTAACCCAGGGTGGTGTCTCCAGAGCTACCAGTGTCAAAGGGTTCAGAGGAAAAAGTTGCAAAACCCACCCCGGATAACTTTTCCAGAGACGAAGCACAGCTTCTCATGAGCTGTTTTCTATACGTTATTGTCAGTTGGGTATATTTTCACACAGATGTATAGTTCTATTTGGGACTTATATGGATGCTATTAGACCCACATCCCCAAACCTTTGTCTTTGTGTGTTTAGTTTGTCAATTAGATAAAGCTCCCTGACTGCCAATTCAAATACATTTTATTACTGACTGTTTTTCTGGTTGTATGCTGTCTCAGTTGTCCAGGCTGGCTTCTGAAGGGAGCTAATTAGAAACATAGCTCTAAAGGCAAGGTTTAGAGAGGAAAGACTCTGAATGAAAGGTCTGTGCTAAAGGAGGAGACAGTAGTCAATGCAGGCAGAGCAAAACTGTCATGTTTTTCTCTGACTTTCATTTTCATTTTCTTCCAAGGCATATTACCATGCAAAATTTGGCCAAGCTCTCACATGTCTAAAGAAGACCTCATGTACATATACGCAAATGCAAATCAAAAAAAAAGCCCCCACTGAAGCAGTTATTTTAAATAGCCTAATAATAATTTAAATAACCGGGGAAGTTATAGTAGAAATATTATACAAAAATAAGCATCTCCAGAAGATGCTTATTGGGCCTCAACTGATGTGTGGATACAGATCAGTAACCATTAAATTTGTTATTTCTTGTTAGTCTTTGAAACTCACCCAAACACTGAATTATAGCATAAAAAGACACATGTTTAGGCTCCAATTAATGTTTAAAGCAAGGGCTCAGCACCTGTGTAGAGGTTAAATCTCCCTGCCCTTGTGAATTCTTCCCCAAATTTCTGTCCTTTTTGAAGCCTGGAGCAGATTTGCTGGTAGGGCACAAGTCGGTCCTTGGGCAGAGACCCCCGAACCACCCCCCTCTGCCCAGGCGTGCTTCCAGGAAGGGACCACCACCATCCTGGTCCTCAGGAACGGCTGGCCGCTCGGCAGGGCTGGTGGCTTTGTCAGGAATGCAGCAGTGAATTAGCATCAGACAGCTAAAGCTGTTACTGCCCATAGCTGTCTGCTCCACCCCGCCGGTGGTAAACCAACTTTGATGTCAGGTTACCTTAAAACACCGGCCTCAAAAGTGGGCTGAGTTACGAGTTGATTCATGAGTGGATCAGACATCCCTGCCTTGGGGGCAGCAACATCTGTTCAGCAGGTGGGGAGGAAGGCAGGGAGTGGTAGCAGCCTCAGCTGCCCAATTTTCATCTGCTGCTGCATGTCTATTGGAGCCCTGCGGTCATAGGTTGCCCTTGATTAAAATGTCCTTCCCAGGTGAAGAGCTGTTGCTCGTTGTTCTCAACGGGACTGAGGTTTATAGGATCAAAGGTTTTGGCTTTGCTTGACATATGGCCATAGGCCTATTGCAAAAGTGAACTGTTCCTACCAGATGAGCCTGAGCCGTGCGATACTTTCTCCAGCTCTCAGCACAGGGAGAGGGAGGACTGCAGTTTGAAACTCCAACAGCTGCCTTTTTCTCCGGCTTTTTCAGTTTTTCTGACATCATCTCCACCTTACTGGATTTGTCAATACCTGCACTTAATTTCACAAAGCTCAGTCATTTTCCCTGCTTACATTGCACTACAGTTTTCTAATGTTTCAGGAAGTCTTTTCCCTGTTCAGACCTTAAAGATGGTGTTCACTCAGCTGCAGGCAGCAGTCAGCCATCCAAATACCACAGGGTTAGCCTGGTCAACAGCGTTCTCCCTTTTAGGGCAGCCCAGTTGTTCTCAATCTAAGGACCACCTATCATGGACAAAAATCCATGGTCAGTCCTGGACATCGTAGCCAAAACAGCTAGCTTTAAAAATATGGGTGTGATTTGAATTTTTTTCTGCTTTGTCTGCTGGCCTGCTTATATCTGTAGGAGTTTTTCTATGGCTTTATTAAAAACAATAATTGTAATTTATGAACGATTTCCTGATGTCTTGCAGACCACAGGCTGAGGAATGCCGATCATCTGAACAGTCTTGCCAGCCTCTGAGAAATTTCAATTACAGTCGAAGTCTTTAGTAATGAAGCAGAAGTTGCTAAAAGTTGTTAATTATGCCTGTATTTTCTTGATCAACCTCCCAAATTGAAGATGGAAGGAGTTGATTAGTCTGATGAAATTTATCTCATGGCATACTCCAGGACTTTACCTAAGCTACACCTAGACTATATGCTGGGGTCAACTATGGCGTATCCAGGTGTTGTCTGCATAGAACCTAGATTTCAGGAGCGAAAGATTGCTTAGAACACATGCAGATGCAGAACTGGAAGAGGGCACACACTTCTACCTTAGAGAGGAGTGCATGCCAAGCTTGGCAATACAGATGCAGCTCAAACCTCTTCTGTTTCTGCTTACGATGACGAAAATAGCATTGCTAAATAGTATTGCCTTTCTTCCTGGCATGAAATCCATTAAAAAGAAAAGACAGACATTTGTTTTTGACTTTTATGCTGAATAAACTAGTTGCATTGGATGTGGTGCTGAAAGAAGGAACTGCAGCGTAGGATGCTCTGGCAGTACTTATTCAGCAGAGATGAATAAGGAGGGAGAACATCAGAAAGCAGAGGTAAGTGGGACAAACCATTTCATGAGAGGTTTAATCAGAAACAGAAATGTTTCTTCTTGGTTCTCTTTATCTTTTTTTTTAAATTGTTTTCCATTGTCTCTTATTTATATGTATTAGTTAGTGAGAAACACAGCAGTAGTACTGCTGATGCTTAGCCCCTGTCAAAGTGTAAAAGCTGGAGCGAAGCTCTTCTCAATTCCCATTCATTCTGGGCACTGGAAAAATAAAAACACAGATGCCCAGAACATAAAAAAAAAAAAAAAAAAAAAAT
>KZ507719.1:3031-34395 GCA_002844005.1 Limosa lapponica baueri
CAGAGACTTTTGTCAGCTAAAATCTCTCAAGTTTCTGTCATCGTTAATGACGTGTTTATTTCCAGTGCCAGCACCTTGGCATGTGAAAGTTGTGTCTACTTGTTCTCCACTGACTAAAGCAACACAAAGCTCCACATGAAGAACTGTCCCCGGCTGACCTGCAGCTTCCAGGCATCCTTAATTTGCTCTAGTTTGTGGCACAGACTTCCCAGATAAGCACTTGGCCCTGGCCTCTTCTGTGCTAAGAAATCTAGTAGGTCTGACAATAGGAGAAAGCTGGAGCTGGTTAGGCCACAGTATTGTCAGGAGAAGGAACGCACTGAACAACTTTGTAGGGAACATGAAAGTGGATGAAGAGCTCAGATTAAGAATGAAAACGGAAGGATAAGGAAAGACATTCAAGAAAGAAAACAGGATGCAGAAAACCAGTCCTGTTTTTGGAGGGAGAGAAAAGAAAGATACAAAGTCTTAAAAGGAAGAAAGGAGGAATGAAAAAGTTCAAGGTAAGCCAAGAGCTTGATAAATAGCCCAAAGAATACGACTAGGAGTCAGGTTGAGAGAAGAAACTCATCAGATGAAGAGTTTGGAGGGAGGAGATTGCTCAGGCAAGAAAAAATGAGCAGATAGTCCAAGACATTTAAATTCTGCTGGTACATCTTTATTTATACAGGTATAACATTAGAGCTGTTCCAAAACTGATGTAATTACAAAGCATGACAGAATTTGCTTGCCAGAAAGGAGGAATAAACTATAAAGAGAAAAAGCAATAACATGGTTATGCTACACGAGGAGAGAATGGGGACCGATTACACCAATCCTATTAGCACTTTTCATCTGGTCTCAAGCTGTAATGAGTTACTTCCGACTACTGGAATAGGATAAATATATCAAACACATTTTTAATGTACAGACTGCTATAGTGAAAGACTAAGGACTCAAACCCTGACTGCTATTTTGCGGGAAAATAATGGGAAATACTCTGCATTCGGAGGAAAAGACAAACCCTGTTGTAACCTTAATGTAATCAGATTAACTTTTTTTTTCCTACTTGTCTTATAAAAGTGTTATAATTGTTGTCTGATTTGACTTATAAATGAATGGTTACATTTTATCTTAGCCTGGCTTGGGATTCAGACAAAGACCATTAAGCGAGCCTGAGGTGAATAAATAAAGAGACGTTGCTTTCACTCAAGGATGGGGCAAACTAATAAATCAAGGCGTCTTAAGAAGCCCCACAGTTCCTCTGCACAATCTTCCCCACGTCCCGTGAATGAGAAGGGGGGTTCCCTTTCAAGCTGCATGAACCAGTAGATAGTAAAGGCGACATCAGTGACTACCCCTAACGCACCCAGAAGCCTTCCCAGCGCAGAGCAAGGTGTTTGTGCTCTGCGAGTCAGAGAAGCACACCACAGCTTGTGCGCAGTTATACCCCCCCTACCGAACCCACACACCTTTCCCTTCAAAGGCAATACGACTGCAAAGCTTTCTTATGAAAGCCAAGCCTAATTTATGAGGACTTTACATCTAATTCTGATCTCAACCATAACTGGATGGTGTTTGCAAAGTATTTAAATAATGCACTTTAGATGCCATCACAATTTGGAATATTTAACATTAGCTAAAGAACCCAGTCAAAGCAACTGTTACAGCAGGTCCCAGTTATCAGAACAGTCAGTGTATCACCACCCTCTGTTAGCGAGGTAACTGTTCCCTGCACTACTGCATTGTCTGGAAACTGATGAAAACTGTTCTAAGAGACAATAAAGCTTCCATGATTCTGTTATGACAATGGAAACGATGTCAAAAAAGAAAGCAAGAAACAAGTCATGCTTGCCCTTACAGATAGCCAGTCCAAATCTAATGAAACTAGGTGATGTCTTACTTTTGAAGGAGATAGCTACCATTAACCTGTTACTAATAACCTTTGGTTCATGCTGAGAAAGAGAAGAGTCAAGCTTAGTTTACTTCAAACATAAAAGTGAAAGTTAATAGAGTTTATAGGTACCATTTCACAGAAATAGCCTAATAAAAACACGACCAAGAGGCATTTATAGTGTTCAGAAGCCCTCCCAACACCAAAAGAAAGAGGACTTCCGATTCAAATGAAGCTATATCATATTCCAGTGTAGCTCCAACTAACCCGTTAGGACTTTTCTTACCTGCCCCCGTGCACACTTTTTCCTCCTTAAAGTTCACGTTGCATACGTTAAGTAATAAACTATTGCACTGTGAATCCATTCACACACATAAAGCTGCATACAGGGTAAAGTTGTGACATGCACTGTAACTGTAGCAAACTATAAATTCTTAAACATCTAAAACTAACTTATGTATTGAACAAGTTACATTTAAGGGGGAAAAATCTTACCCAGGAAGAACTGTAAGCTTCACACAAGGTAATAATTCACAGCATTGTGAATACCGTTATTTGTAGCTCAAAAATTATCTTCTCTTCAAGAAAACCAGACTTCCTACCTTCACTACAGGGTGTCCTCCAGTAGATGCTTTCACTGCTCCTCTGCTTCCCTCTGTTTCATAGTGAGCTCTGTGATGAGTTTTAGGCTGGACTTCTATTTTCAGTTCACACTGCCCGTAGTGACTCGGTAACGGCCAGTCAAGAGGTGGCAAGGAGGATGTGCTGCAATCAAGAGAAGCACACTACGGTTACACGAACTATGCCATTTGGCCACAGCACAAAGTAACTTCACTGTAAAATACAGACAATGATGTCACTTTCCTAACAAATGATGACCAAATAAGATTAGCCATTAGCCCAAAACTGCTACTTGAAAATTCCAGAATTTTCCTAGTGCATTAAAATCTTCAATTAAGTATTTCTTTTGGGGTTGATAGAGTGGAACTTCTTCCTTCCAACACCTGGTTAAAAGAAAGGTACTATATAAGCCTCTGCCTCACATAACCAGGGCTATTCTGTTACATCTTTATATTAATTTTTTATCCTCAAGTATATCAGCAAGCAAGTCCAAATGGCATTTGAAGGGAAGAGTCTAAATTCAATCGGTACATCATTAAGTTTTAACTCTCTGCATTACTATCTTCCAGCTTGCTGGTTTTGTCTTTCTAAGACTGGTAAGCACTGCACTTTGATAAATATCATTACAACAAACACTATATGATGTTTCAAAATTTTAAAGCTAGTAGTCCTGTCTAAGCATAAAGACTTATTGCAACAAAGACACATGAAGTACATGCTTAGCTTATCCACAGATTATATATAGCCTTACACACCGCAGCAATGTCACTACAGGGAAGGAGAACAAAATGCAGTAATAGCGGTAGTATGGAGGAACCTCAAAGGAAAATTAAGCCACATGGTATCACCGATGTTTTCATACCTACCCTTTTACCTGCACAGACTTATAGGCTTATGATTTTAGTAAGATGAACAGTCAGATTCAAGTCAGTAATTACCTGGTAGAGCAAATTACTTAACGGACATTTAAAAGTGAACATTTATAGCATTGTGTGCCAAACAAGAACATTTACAAGAAAAATAAGTTTTTATTAAAATAGTTTTGTACTACCTTACGCTGACCAACAGGGAAAGCAAATTAGGTTTTAAAGAGATGGACAAATATTGGTCTGTATCATCATCTGAGAAAGCTCAATTCCATTTCTTTCCACTTTATAGGATGTCAGAAAAAGCCCCACCACCAATCCATACAAATTTCCACAAACATGAATAGCCACAGGTCCAAGAAAGATAAATTATACCTTCTGGGGAATTTAGCTAAAACCTATAAAACATATCCACAGTTGAGAAAGAAGATAATGTCTGGACTGAACAAAAAAGAAAAGAAATTTCTGTCTTTAGCAAGTATCTGGATGGACTTGGGCTCAGCCTGCAGCACCATACATCTACCTTTTCCTACAAAAATCACTGTCACTAAGCATGGAAATGAGGGAGAACAAACAGCATCACTTGCTGGCCTCCTCCTAGAGGAGAACAACCTACAAGCCTGTTGACCTGCTGCTTCACGGAGTACCTCTACCGGGCACTTCAGGAGAGAGCTAACGTTATAACATAAAATTATCTCCTGAAGCACCTTTCTGAGACCAACGGGAGGAATGAGAGTATTTCCCTTTCTTCTTACTGAAAGGAAGAAATGTGAGCAATAAATCATCTCCACAAGCATTCAGTACAGCAAAGACCCTTCTTCCCCCGGTAAGGAGGTCTGATGACCAGTCCTTCCGCAGCAATCGTATTTACTAGGCAGGAGAGGACTGGTGATGTCAGCAGTAAGAGGAAACTGGCAGGAATGCAGTATAAGCCCAATCCTTCCAGATACTTACCACAGGCCAAGGCGTACTGCCTAAATGCTACTACTGGCTATCAACTAGACCTTGCCATTCACTTTTATAGCTACTGAAGGAGAAGAGGACTCAAGTCTTCAGTCTGAAAAAGGAAAGAAAATGTCAGGATTAGAAGATACTAAAAAGAGTTTAAAAAGAAATGTAGCATGCAAGAAGATTTTCTTTAGTGTTTATGGAAACCCTTTCCCCCCCATATAACCAAATATTCTCTGTCAAAATTGTTGGTATACATAGTGAAGAGATATGGTCCTTAAGAGAACTTGGTATAACGCCCACACCACAGACTATACACCAGTTACTGGGAGGTATTACTGAAAGCTTATTATTAAACTCAGTCAAGAAAAAAAAATAAAAATTTGTTGCTTGTGACATACAGCCTCAGACAGTGTTACTACTTCTGCAATTAACTAAGAAAAACGTGGCACAAGCTGTATCAGTCTCCTATTATCTCCTGAAAAAATATTTGGAATACTAGAACAAACACGGAGACAGGAAAATAACCAAGTCTCAAGATTTTGTCATTCTTTGAAAACAAATAGAAAATATCAGCATGAGCGAGCGAGCAAGCACACAACGCATGTGCAGATGCCTAAAACATAAAAAAATTGGAAAGCTTTCAAAACACAGTTCTCCAAATAAATTACACAGCCTTTGAGACTGTGCTGCATCAAACTGATATTTTCTAGATGAAGCAAGCTAGAGAGTAACAGCTGCTTCCCTTTGGAGTTTGATGTTGGATATCCAAATTGTTTCGCTCTGAGTCTTTTTTTTCGCTGTCTCCATCACCCTTCGCTTCCCAGCAGCAGTGGAATCTGAAAAAGTTTTAGGGTACGCTGTCATGGACCTTTCTGCCCTGTGAGGACATCAGTTTAACGTATTTCTGCTTCCACACCACCCGTTCACTTTTTTGGAGACAAATGCTGTAGAGATACACATTGAACTGGATCAGTGATCGAACTTTATTTCATTTTGAACGATAATTTTTTGAATCCTCTTATTTTCCCAGAGCCCTGGTTGACCATACAGCTTCTTCAAACAGAACTAGTGGGATGGAGGCAGAGCGGGAACTTCCTAGCTGGCACTGTTACCTTCTGAGTCACACGAACACACACGCCTGGGCACTAAATAAGTTTTAAAAAAATGTCAGAATATAGTCTACGAACTCTTGGGGGTTTTTTTAATACTATGTAGAAATCATATCAAACAAGAAGAAACATGTCAGCACTTGGCGGGCAGGAGGTAACAGGTTTGCATCTATTTTGAACACTTTTCAATTCGAAGCAACACGATTTTTGTGCCAGATGCGGGGCATGGGAAAGTAAGTCTGAAGCTGTGAGCTTTACTGCATTTAATCATTGAATCATTTAGGTTGGAAAAGACCTTTAAGATCATTGAGTCCATACGTTAACCTAGCACTGCCAAGTCCACCACTAAACCACGTTCCTCAGCACATCTACCCATCTTTAAAATACCTCCAGGGATGGAGACTCAACCCCTTCTCTGGGCAGCCTGTTCCAATGGCTGGTTACCCTTTCTGTGAAGAAATTTTTCCTAATATCCAGTCTAAATCTGCCCTGCCACAACTTGAGGCCATTTCCTCTTGTCCCATCGCCTGTTCCCTGGGAGAAGAGACCAACCCCCCTTGGCTACATCCTCCTTCCAGGTAGTTGTAGAGAGCAAGAAGGTCTCCCCTCAGCCTCCTTTTCTCCAGGCTGAACACCCCCAGCTCCCTCAGCCTCTCCTCATAAGACTTGTGCTCCAGACCCCTCACCAGCTCCGTTGCCCTTCTCTGGACCCACTCCAGCACCTCAATGTCTTTCTTGTCATGAGGTGCCCAAAACTGGACACAGCACTCGAGGTCGGGCCTCACCAGCACCAAGTACAGGGGGACAATCACTGCCCCAGTCCTGCTGACCACATTATTGCTGACACAGGCCAGGATGCTGTTGGCCTTCTTGGCCACCTGGGCACACTGCTCAGGTGGGCTCATATTCAGCTGGCTGTCAACCAACACCCCCAGGTCCTTTCCGGGTCCTCTTCCACCGTGCAGCTCCAGCCACTCTTTCCCAGCCTGTAGTGTTCATGGGGTTGCTGTGACCCAAGTGCAGGACCCGGCCCTTGGCCTTGTTGAACCTCACGCCATTGGCCTCGGCCCATATTGTTCAGTCCACACTCTGAGGTGAGGATCAGCAGTACAACTGCTTGGCTTTGAAGTCACCACAATTATTTTATCAGTTGTAAACCGTGCATTGAACTCCAATGGTCTCTGATAGTTCGTTACACAAGTTGAAAATTTAGTGCTCCCTTACTCTTAAAATATCTGGAGCACGTTTAAGAATAAGAAGCTCAGCTCCTTCAGAAACGAGCACAAATTTGGTGTGATCAAAAGATTTGTGTCTCCCCCAGCTTACACACGGCATGATTTAGCGCTAGCATTATTGATAAAGCCATCTAAATTCACATTCAGAACCCAGAATCCAGATCAGCTGCCAACTGTTGGGTTTTTTCAAGTTATTTTAGATCAAAAAGTTAAAAGAAATGAGAAACTTTATTATTTAAAAGCCCTCACTTTTCAGACTCGAAGGGAGAGGAATGCATTTGGAGACACTTCCGCACGTTTCATTTCAAAATTCTATCCGGTCCATCACCAAACTACCGTTACAATAGCTTGTGACTTAGTCTTTTACAGAAGTTTCCCTAATTTTTTGTTTTCTTTAAATGAGTAAAAACCTTATTAACAATGCAGTAACCTACTAGTAAAGCATCTCACGTCAGGTAACAGAAATAACGCGACAGTCATTCTAAAACTTTCATTAAATCAAATTTTAGCACATTGTTGAAACAGCACCAATCTGTAAGCCTTCTTCAAATAATACCAAGAGATTTTTATAATCTGATTAATGCAAGCCTCCAAAAGCTCATGCTCCTATCACACCAAAACTAAAGGCTTCAGAGAACAGCAGCTATTAAAGGAAACTCAGAAGTAAAGAAGGTAGCACCTTCTCTCTTCAGTAGCACCCTCAGCAGAAGCCACTGCATTTAAAATTATCACTTCAGTGAATTTAACAGATACCTTCTTCCTCTGCAACCATTATCTCTAAAACAGAACTGATTCAGGCTGCACAAACTGATGAGGAAACAGCTACTGTTCAGCATGAGGACTGCCAAATATGTCCATATGGGCTTCAGCTTTCAGACCTGCAGAAGGCAGGGCCCTGCTCAGGGGCTGACTGTGCCTCTCTCACACAGGACAACCCAAACCCCCAAACCAAGATCTCTTGTTTGCGTTTGACTATGGTCCCACAGCAGCACAGGCAGAAGGAAGAACAAAGCCTAGGAGAGCCACTAAAGATAATCCAGTTAAAAACTTAAAACAGCTACCTTCCATTTGTAGCACTCTTCCTCGGCAACGCGTTGGGCAAATGGCTGGGGCTCTGTGCAGACCAATTGCTTGAAGCTGGTCCCTCAGGTGAAGCGCATGTGCCATAGCTCAGCTGTAGTCTAGTGCTCTCCTAGACTCCTTGTTCAGAAAGCTTTTGAACACAGGTGGAACTAATATAAGAACTCATTTTAGCCACTCTGTATGAGCATCTTCCTGCTTCTTTGTAGTCACTAGTTCTAGTAATAACCTTTCGAAGATACCCACTAGGATCTCAAGACGCTTATGAAAATTCTTATTTCCTTTGTTGGCCAAGATTCACAGAGCTCCTAGAGTGATTCTTTTATTATTTCTTAGTTGCAGCAAAAATAACATTTTCCACTTACAGCTCCTCCCAACACATCAAAATCTGTCACTGTGGGAAAAAGCTCACTGACCATACAATGGACATTCCACATCTTCTCCTCATCCCAGTTTTTGCAGAGATTAACCAACAGCGTATCCTGTGACAAGTCAATGTTGCAACACAGCAAACCCTGGAGAATCTCAAATCGTAACTACGATCCAGTGCTATGGTCCTTTTCCAGAACTCTTCTCGAGCCAAAGTACTGCTGCAGTTGCTCTTCGCTACCGAGAACAAAGCAACATTTTCCCCGGTGGAGTAATTTTGGAGTTGAGAATTTTGAGGCCGTTGCTTATCAATAGACTTTTAAATACTGTTTCCGTTCTTCAAACCATCACTGTTGTACTACCAGCAGAGCCACAGTACCTATGCTTTCAGAGTATCGATACAGTATACTGCCAAGTAAAATCTGTATCATTTCAGCATAAAGTAGAGAGCTGAATCACATGTACAGCACGAAGGCCCCATATCAAACACTACCCAAATTTCTCTGGATTCATTAGTGGTCTGTAAATATTACAGCAACAGCCTAGCTTATTAAAATCTAAGAGGTTCAAAGTTCTCTTGCTTGTCTCACTTAAGTGGGACCTTATCTTCAAAGTCAGCGTTTAGCAAATATTTTCACTTTAAAGTTTTGCTAAGATAGCATAGCTGGTATTATTTCTATTTATCAAAATAAGAAGAAATCCACTTAACAGACTAAGTTTGCCCATAGTCCACTCGCACTGAAAGATTTATCCTTCTTAAAATTCAGACCAAAGTCCCAATAGTTATGTTAAAAATCAAACATAATTCTGTTCCTCTCTACTCTCCAGACTTCCAAGAGAAGGATTCAGACAAGACAAGCAACTTTTCCAAGTATTTGGCTATCAACTACAATAGTTAAACTATTTTTTTTCCTAAGAGAGAGTAAGCAACATTGTCAGCAACCCTAATTTCTAGCGGTAACTGCCAGATAATTGCAGGTAAAATACTCTCAAGTTGCCATTAATATCCATCACTGAAGAGATTCCTGTTTGTTCATCACCACTGGAACAAGGAAACTACTCGATATCCCATCACTTCTCAGTGCTCTAGATTAAATGCATGACACAGCAGTGTCTGAAGACGTAAGTTTATATAATCATTTTTAAATCAATGTGTAAGTCTAAGAATTCCATGAGGGAAGACACAGTAGAAGAAACTAAGTTTTATCTCAAGATTTTTGCCCATAAATGAATATATTCTGGTTATTTTTCAGACACAAAAGCACCACTTGTTCCCATCAAATACTTCAAGGGTGAAAGAAAGAAAGAAAAAATGAATGACTCGCTAAGTTTAGTACCCAACAAAGTGCCTAATTGCTTCAGATGCTAATTAGATTTTCATGATCTACTTTATATAAAGGGATCTATAAAGGGATCTTATTTATTCTTTAGTAAAAGGGATCAGTCTTGAAAAGCTTCCCAGTATTACACAGTTTCATAAATATTTACTAAATACCTACTAAACTGAAATTTCACAAAGTTTCAAAGACTTAAGGATTCACTTAAGATAATTCACATGAGCATCCTAACCCTTTTCAGATGGTGCCTTAGTGTAAGCAAGCTGATCAAATTTAGATATATGAATATGAATAGACTCTAGGGAGAAATACTTTTGCTGGTATTCTAGGTTATTTACAACCTACACTGACATAGGCTATCTAAATAAGAATGTGAACTTGAAGCATCTAGGTTACCCTTCCAACACCCAATACAGTATTTGGGAAAGGAGTCAAAGAAAAAGAGAACCCAATTAATAAAAGAATCTGAAGTAGCTTTACACAAAAGCCTAGACATAGGTCTTTTAAAGAGAGTTAGTTTTTTATGTGAGTAAAACACAAGCTCTAACAGTAGATGTGCAGGAAAAAGTCACAAAATCAGCATCTTCATGAACTGTTGGGGCAATAAGCAAATTATTGACTATCACTACATTAAGATCCCAAAAAGAAAGGGATTTTCCAAGTGGAGGGGAGGGAAACACGAGACACACAGATAAAGCGATTTCTTATCCATCATCATGAGGGGAGGCTAGGGGTTAGAAGAAAGAGGCATCTTAAGTAACAGTAATAAGAGTAACAATGTAATAAATAAACTTATCAAACAACTTCATTGCTGAATATCCTGTAAAATGACCAATTTAATCGGCCATTGAAAGAGCGCTCATCTGCCAAGGCAGTTGGTTAATGACATCATCACCAGATACCTTCCCTATTCCTAGACATGGAAGACGCTCACCTAGTTCTTCTACCTGTTTGAAAGGAATTCCTGCACTGGTTCTGCCCATCGTTTGTCACTTGTCCAGACTTATCTTCAACAAGGAAGCAGGAATGTGACTCAGTGCACATAATACGCACACATTTTTCATATGCTACGCACTGGCAGATTATGGGTTTCTGTTTCTGTCATCTAACAAAATTGTTTGGATGGTGCCTGAAATATGACTAAAATGCGCAAAAGCATGTTACACATTTTAAAATTTTTAAAGTATTGTACACTGACCATAGAAGAAAGAAGGAAAACATGGTCAAGATCTGATAAACTAGATTAGAGATTATGAAACTCGAGATAGCATTCAGAGAAGAAGGTGCTATCTGCACATTTCACACCATGTCACATGTGAGGCAAGTTATCTCCGCGTCTGCCAGGGGTCAGTTCATGGCAGCTGGGAGTGCTGCTGGTCAGAGCCACCGCATTCGCTTGGAATCAATACTCCAGCTTACTCCATGCACTTCTTTGTGCTTAACAATACAATCAAGACATTTAAAAAGCACATTAATTGTAATATTGTCCTTGTTCCAGCTGGGACAGAGTTAATCTTCTTTCCAGTGGTTGCCACGTTTCAGGTTTGGTATAAAAGGAATGTCAATAATGCATATCATTTTAGTTGTTGCCAGGTAATGTTTATATTTTTCAAGGACCTTTTTTCAGCTTCCTATAGAAGCCGAGAAGGAGCCCAGACAGAAGGATGGAATGGCCAGTGGAATATTCTGTCCCACAGCCATCATGCTTGGTGTATAAATGGGGTGAGCTGGTACTCGCAGTTGCTGCTTGGGGAGGTGCCAGTTCACCGGGTGGTGAGAGTGACTTCTGTCATTATTATTATTGTTCTTATTTTCCTTTTCTCTTATTGGTTCTATTAAACTGTCTTTCTCTCTACCCACAAGCTTTTTTTCCCTTTCCCCTCCTTTTCTCCCCATTCCTAGCTGCCAGCTGGGATTAAATTCCAATTAATATATTACTACATATAATATGTAATAAAGACATAAATTGCAATTAATATCTAACTCTTTATGACAGTAGAGGTGCTCACTTCTGGTCACTGTCAGAAACTATTTAAGAAACAGTAGATCTTCTTGCATTTTATTTTTATTCCTAAAACATAGGAGTCAATTTAGCACCCCTACTTTATACGCATCAAAATTATAAAATATTATATGACAGAATGAAATGTTTTAACACGCTGAAGGCGCATGCACCCATGGAACAGGCTACAGCTGCTAAGTAATTCAACATTTCACTGAGGATACAGCTGCCAATGCAGCCATTTCCACTAATTCAATAGTCAGACTACATTTTTGGCTGCAAATGTATACAGCTTAATATTTTTATTTAGTTCACACATGAACAGGTGTAGTCTTTATTGTCTTCTGCCTGTTTGTCCACTTTATACCTAGAAAAGTTCTTCAGTGCCAGCTTCTGAATAAATTCTGACATTTAAAAAAATACTTTTACTTCTTAGTGAAAGCATCAAAATTGAGTTTATTCAGTTCTGCTCAGTTCTCCCTACTCAAGGGGAAGCAGGTCTAACTGAATATCAATTTCTGTAACTATTTTGTTCATCCCACACAAGAACCATAGATCCACACCCCATCTTGCCACACGCCTGTATGTTCATGTGTTTCTACCCTTCAGTAGGGCTCACCTTCAGTGAGCTATGTTAGCCTGAGAGCAAACAAAAATGCCAAGTTAGGACTGCAGATTATCCTACATAAATAGAATACAATTCCAAAATAGAAAATTAAGGAAAAATAGTTACCGTTGGTTTAGTTAGAATTGAAAGATTCTAGTAACAGACTGAACATCTCTTATTAACAGATGAGCAGACTGTAACAGAATTTAAAAAGAAAAAAAAAAAAAGACTTCAAGATACTTAATGTATCTGTCAATACAGTAGTTTCAGATCTGGTAAAGCAGAATTTTCCACCTAGCTGCTTTGTGTCTTTACTGTTAAGCTTCACATTCAAAAACAGTTATGCAGAAAGACTTTAAAGAAAAAAAAAAAATCACTTCTCACTAAAATCAATACATTTCTGAAGAGCAAAAACTAAAATCTGGTTATACAATTATGCAAAAATGACAAAATGGCTGAATAAGCCTTATTTACATATTTAGATATTAACAATCTAAGCTCGTTGACAACTTCTACAGAATTTATACAACAGTTAGTTTTAAAACTAACAGAGGTTTTATATTAATAAAATGAGTCTTCTGCGTGACACTGACATATCGACACATAGAAGAAGTTCAGCGGTAAAACTGAAAAGTTCATTGTCAGAACTCAGATGAACACTGAAGTCTGTTTGACAGTACCCATTAGAAGTTACCCTTTGGGAAGCTCTTACAGCTATGATTCACTTATCTTCCATTTGTTCTAAGGATGTTTCACTCTACCCTGAAAGTATTGGTTTATATTCCACCCATTTGTGTTCATAACTTCCCTTTTAGGTACTCACAATAGTAAAAGTTACGGCTGAATTTTCTCCATTAGTTCTCTGCCTAAAACGTGCGTGGAAAGGGTCAGCTAGAGCAATCTTTAACAGATGGCTGAGTGCTTCTATATTCCACAAGACAGACACCCCTGAGAATATTCACGTACCCAACAGAGAATGAGAATAGGTATTATAAAACATTTTTTTCAACAGGCTTGCTCATCTGACAAGTCACCAGGAAATAATACACCAAGACGTTAAAATGATGCAAGAACGGTATCTGAATTTGGAAAAAGACACTAGAAAGGGAAATTACATAAAAACTACCATGTTGCCAGGAAAGGCAGCATCCACTTTTCATGGCTGATTGGGCAATAGTTAATTCTAGTTTTCTGCTAAGAATTTAAAACTCTCAGAGTCGGGAATAAAGCGCTTCCTGTAGGGCACCTCTGAAGCTTGGTCAGAAACATTTCTTTATTTTGCTTCACTTACTGTGGGAGAGGAGGCGGTAGGGGGAGGAAAATACTAAAACCATGAATATTTTCTAAGTAATTCTTCCTAAAATTAAAAATACAGAGTGTGAAAACAACTGCTTCACAAAGATGACTTTGCAATGAGAATAACATTATATTTTGTCATTAACTTGTAGGATTTAAGCTTTGCCTTTTTCAAAATAAAGCATATATGTGGAGAATCCTACTCTATCTTGCCCCCAACCCCACCCTCCGTGAGAAAGAGGAATTGCTTCACCCTCTACATCCTTGAAGAATAAATCTTAAGCATTACCTGTGGACAGAATGATATTATTTTAATCAAAGTTATTTTAAAGTCAATACAGAATAGCATGGATGCATTGACCTTTAAACCTGTAACATGGCTTTTATATGGACAATTGTGTGTTACAGTTATTAATTTAGTGTACCTTTCTTACAAAGTGTCCACACAAAAAAAACATCTGCAACTTCTTCCTCCCACTACTCCCCTAATCCTTGTTTGTAAAACCCAGTAGAGCAAGAAAAAGGTTCAGGAATCAAATGGATAACTTGAGCTGAGTAATCACAGCATCTGTCCATCCAGCAGCAACGCTGCTTAAGGAGTTCTCATTTCTACTCCACCCACTGCATTGTACTGGCAAAGTGACTCCAGAAGCTACATGGTTGGAAAGATCACAGAACTGCTCCACCTAAAAAGTAAGAGAATGGGAAGGAGGGTGAATCTTTCCCTCAACTGAACTAGTTCCTTCTTCTGAGCCTCCACAAATGATCTGGCTAGCACACGGCAGGACTACAAAAGGCAAAGAGCTAGCTAACTCAGCACCACGATGGTGGAAATACCCCTGGAACTACAGCCCAGAAATCAATGCTTTCTGGATGTCACGCAAACTTTTTTCTCTATTCTATCAACCCAAAGCAGTAAGTAAAAACAAAAGCAAATAAACTCCCCACCTTTCTGGTCCCAGAGTTTTGTAAAATCACATAAGTCAGGTTTCTTTAGCTGTATTGAAATGTTAACTGCTCAGATTAGATGAACTGCAAAGCACGCACAGAATCTGCAGACATTTGATTCAGCTGGGTTCTGTGCACATATGCAAACAAACTTTATTTAAATAAAACTAATCTATGTTATGATGCCTCTACTGTATTTTTAAAAGAAGAAAAAGGTGGGTATTTGGTATCTCAACTTGTTTTTTCCCAATTAAATCATCTACTTGCCTACAAGAAGTTTTCTTTAAAAAGTCTTAATGCATCACAGAAATATAAGCACATTTATATGTCTATTTCAGAGGCACAGGAGGGGAAAAATGGGAGGGCAGGGCTTTCTCATCACTTACCGAAATATGGGAGTATGACCAGGCTTTGGTTTGTTCCAAGTAAAGTGCGAAGGAACAGAAAGAAATTGGTCTCCGGGCAAATCTTTTTTCAAGGTGTGCTGAGATCCAGAGCAGTCGTCTACTGCAGTTTCAAGGGATGACGATAAGTTACCCTGTTCTTCAGGACAGAGATCTATTTTTCCAGATAAAGTGGCAGTCTGATCCTCTGAGGTCTTTCTTGTTTTTAGAGGAATATCAGTCTCTGTACAACACTGAAATGGTGAAAGGCCAGAATTAAGGCCTTGTACATTATGGATGGAAGTGTTTAGCCACGTGTCTTCTGTTATGCTTCCTCTGGGAGAATGGCCGGGTGATGGAGTTGGAGAATGGTGAGGAGAGAGAGAACCAGCATAGCAAATCTCAGCGCTGGAGTGTCGCCGTTTCCCACAGGGGGATGTAGGTCTTGACGAGGGCCGTGATGTTGGTCTAGGGCTCAGCCAATTTTCATCTGTAATACTAGTTCTAGGAGAATGACAGGGAGACTGCCTAGGCGACAAGGCATGCCCGAATCCATAAGGCTGCTGCCAGGATTCATCACTGGGACCTCTCGGAGAACCACCAGGAGATGCCAAAGGAGAGCCAAGGGTAAATCGAGCAGCTGCTTCATTTAGCTCTGAGTCTACATCGTCATAAACGTGGGAAATGGATTCACAAGAGGAAGCATCTGAAAACCAGCTTCTGGATGAAATGCTGCTGGCAGGGCTTGGACTAAGGGATGACTCCCTATATGACGGCTCAAGAGGAAGATAGAGGTGGTCCCGTGAAGGCCTTTCCATGTACTCATTTTCTGTGCCGTTTGTGTGCAATTCATCTTCATTGGCTTCAATCCCTTGATGACAGTTAGGTGAAATAGATGTAATTTGAATACTAGGGCACTCAAAGGGTTTGGGTCCACCTAGTGGACTGTATTTGGATTCTGGTACCTCGCAAGTTCCTTCATAGTTCTTGTGACTCTGAAGTCTTGCAGGTGGTGACAGAGGAGACGAGTGAGACTGCAATCCATGGCGAGGAATACAAATTGGCTGATTTACAGAGGATGATGGTTGGTCTACATTAAAAATGTATATGGATGCACACTCATCTGACTCAAGATCTAGAAACAAAATTAAAAAAAAAAAAGAACAAGAAAAGAGGAACACCGTCAGAATGCAATACTTGAAAAATGCCATAAACAGTATCCTTTGTTTCCCAGGTACGGCCTGTTTTCAACATCCCAAACATTCCCCATCACACTAGCCACACAAAATAAAGCTAATTCTTAGTTTTAAGTTTTCCCCACCCATATTTACAGTCAAATATGACTACAACACAGTTTTCTGTCATAAATCTTGTTTTCAAGCAGATTCTACAGTTTATACACATCTTCAGTGGTTGAAAATATAATACACACAGAAAATGGGTTAGAAAAGGATCTAAGCTGAAACACTAAATTAAACTTTATCTTTCATATAACTATACTCCATTCAAAATTAAACATCTTTAATCATAACCCATTAAAATTAATCTTTTGCAGATGAATAGGACTATGATACTTTCTGCAAGTACCAATACTTACAAGCACCAGAATATTGCATACATAATATTTATCACTTTTAACACTAGAAAGCATCTTACAGCAACTCAAACGTCAATGAAGATTATAAACAACTAAAAACATTCAATCCAAAGAGGCCTAATAAAGAATATTATTAAAGATATTAAGAAGAATCTTATTCCAAAGATCTTTTTGGGTTGCTCAGAAAACTCTCAAGTACCAATCCCACAGAATAGCATTTTTCAAGTGCAATCTCATGAAGTTTGAGCGCAAGTTGTTCAGCATAAAAAAGGCAAAAAAATACTCTCAGATCTCACTAACTTATCCAAAACACAGGAAATATTCCAAAGAAAAACAAGCACTTGAGAAGGAGTGCAAGACCAGTTAACAAAATCAGCAGCTTTGTCTCACAGAACTGAAGCACATCGTCGTGCCCCACTTGTCAACATTGAATTAACTGACAGTACGAGACATTTCTCTGAAAGGAGGGTAGAAAACACAACTTCTTTCTTATTTTGTAATCATTACGCTCCCGCTCTTGTTTCTTTCCCCTTGTGAAACAGAGCCTTCCCTCTGTAATTATAGGAAGCAAGTATGCAGGAGACCTCAGGTAGTTCACTTGAGTAGTTTATCTCCTAGCAGATGAAATTAAATGTACTCAGACCATCCCCACTAGTCTCAAAAATCCGTTAACAATATTGTCTGTACAACCTGAGTAATTTGTTGTAATGTTGAATCACTTTGAGAGCTTTTGACCCATCACTAATATTTAACATCATCATTAAAATGGTACAGTTCCTAGTGCTTTGTGTGTGAATTTTTATTTTTTTTAATTTTTTTTTTTCAGTACCAGGGGAATATTACGCAGAAGCATAAATATTTCTTCAAACTAAAATGCTCCTGTATCAAATGTGACAGTGAGACATCACGTTCCTACAACTATTTTCCATAAATTTGGACTGGATGACATTAATTGCATCTCTGGGTATTAGCTCTTTTTTGTTGGTTTTTTTTTTTTTCCTCGTTTGTTTTTGCTTTTTAGATGGTTTTTATCCCAAGTATCAGTAGACTATTAATACTTGTTTTAAAATAAATCTAGTCTCTCTCATAGTCAGATAAAATATCCAGTCAGGAAGCCATGATGAAAAAAATTGCTATGTTAATGAAGTCATTCTATTATCAGTTTCACTAATAGCAATCAGCTTAAAATTAACTAAAACAGAAACAAAACAGCATCTCCTCAGAGACAACAAGGAAGCATTTTCCAATGAAGGGAAAGCAATACTGTAACCAAGGAACAGACTATGTTCCTCAGACTTTAAAAAACAAAAGCAAAAAATGGCTGAAGGACCATGGGCAAGGAACAGCTCTGTTAGTACTAGTCTTAAATGCAATTCTGTGCTTCCTTTAACAGATAGATTACTAAGTTTTATAAGCACTGTGTGATTTAGTATGTATTACATATAGTCACAGATAACAGTTATCCATATTACATCATTAATTACTATCATATGTGTTAAGAGCACAAAAAATTGGTATAGGTAATTTCTAAATATGCATACACTGAAAGAATCAGGATACTCAGTAGGGACTATTTTGTATATCATACAAATAATTATCACAAGCTCACTACGTTGAACACTATCAAACTGCAATTCCCCATCCTTCCACTAGGATAACAAACATTTTTAAAAACTTTAATTGAGGGTCTTTCTGTTTGCTGTCTCCCATCACAAAACATGAGGTGCAGACAGTAGTTACAGGTTTTCCACATCTGTCTGTATATTCGTGTGCAAGATCACAGATGTTCTTGTTTCCTAACACACTATTAGTATTAAAAACGTAGGTCAAGGGAGGAAAAAGGCAATCCTAATAAAATCAATTATCCAAAACTTAGCAATAAAACAGTTACAGGTACAGAAATTCTGAAATTATAATCAAAACATTATAGGAAAGCAACAGTTGGAAGTCTTCAAGTCCTGTGCATAACCCATTACTGTCATTAACAGCTGTAGGAACAGTAGCAGCACATTGTGCTAAAACTCTCACCATTGCAGAGAGCCTTATTTCTCTTGCAGCAATAATCAAGAAGTCTTAAAATATTTAAGACAATTTGCCCACTTTCAACGTCACTGGAATTTACAAAAAGCAGCTGTACATTCAAAATTTAAGTTTAATGGAGCTAAGGTGGAGAGATCAAACTAGCACAAAATTATCACCGCCGGCTGGGAAGAACCGGGGAAGGGATGGAGAAGGCAGGAGAGCACTCTTCTGCCTCAGGCTTCTTTGGGCCCTCTCCACGACAAACATCTTGTAATGAGCTTGGCACCCTGCTCTCCCCTGACCCCTCCCCAGCAGCACACACACACACAGACACACACAGACACACAAAAAACAGGAAGCTAGAAACCCAAAGTAAGAACTATGCATCTAATAAACAGCAAATCCCGAAGGCGTGCTTAAGACCGTGGAAACAATGTATTTGCAGCCTCAATCACCTAACCCATTTCCAGACGTGATCAATAAACAGGCAGGTTTCTTTCAGTTTGCACCCACAAATTCTCCCCCTTAGTCAGGTGTTAAAATAGCCTCTTAGTTGCTCATACAAAGGACACCACTAACTACTAAGACCTTTACAGAAATGATGTCATTAATTCTACTAGACTTTTTACTAATAATTATTTTTGTCCTATTAAAGACTGCAGAGAGAATCCAATCTGAAAGAACTCTCTAACTAGTTTGAAGGAACTAGTAAACGTACAAAGTGAATATAACTTGGGTGAAAGACATGGGGGGGGGGAGGGAAGAAAAAACACACAGCTGACAACCCTTAAGATGGAAAGGAGCAAGAATAGCTCAAAGAAACCCAACACAGGGCTTCAAGAAAGCAAGAGGATAAACAAACTCAGGCAAGTCTCACAACGGGCAAGTGCACAGCAAAAAAGAGTTATGGAGAAGCCCAAGGCAACAAATGGAGTTATGGAAATCTGGTTACTTAATAGGAGAGCTATGACATCCAAACAATCCTACTGGGGAGGAAAGACAGTAGAGAAGTGACGTTGGCCAAGTCACGAGGCTTTCACTGACCATATAACATAAGAAAGCAGCATTCAAGAAACAGAAACTAGGTCAGATTAGTAAAGTAGAACATAAAAACTACCACAAGCACATGGGGGCATGATGCTAGATAGGACAGAAACAGCAAAATACAAAGACCAAAAGAAGCAGTGCCATTGACATCAAAAGCCTGCCATGACCCTGAAACGGCAGGTGTGTTAAATGCTTTGTCTTTACTACAGTCAATTTGAGTAAATTGCTAACAAAGTTAATGGCAATGCAGGGTAAAGAAAACCGGACTAAATAAAAGGTTAAAAAGTACTGAAGAATTATGGGCCAGTAAGTTTAACTTCAGTTTTAGAAGTAGTATTAATAGTTTATTTGTTCCAGTAAGCATTTAAAAGGAGACAGGGAAACAAAACAAGAGTCAATGTTTGCTAAGAACAAAACTGCGTCAAACAAATTTTGGTTTATGATCAAAGGAGGTCTCCTGGATAGCCAGCAGAGAGAGAAAAACTTAGCTTTGTTTTAACTTATTAAGACTTCTAACACTACAATGCATGGAGAAGCCACCGAGTCTTTAGAAATCTAGTGAGGCCTTCTTCCCCACCCTGCTGAGAGATCACGAAGGGTAGCAGATGCTCTACATTCCCACAGTGGATATAAGCTCTATCAAGCTGCAGACTTCCACCGTAACCTCACATCGGGCACCTGTGTCGTCCTTTATCAATGAGAGCCAGAAGGCTTGTCGTTTTGAATGTACATTTGCTGCTGTCTGGAAACAGAGTAGTTTACAGCAGCTCCCGTTCAGTGTTAAAACAACGCTGGCTCATCCCTTACTAAGCTGCTAACTACGCTTCAACATAAGCTGTCGAACTGGAGAATATAATTAAATAATATCCAGAACAACTGCTCCTAAAGAACACTTTGCTTGCTATTTACCGTATCGGACTGCACATTCAGGACTAGTAATGTTTGCCCACCAGTTGTTCACTCCTCAACCATGTACTGGCACACGCTCCTGTGCAGCTGTGCAGTGAGCCAGATTTCTCCGCAGGAGGAAGGTCAATTACTATCAAATGTCTGAACACAAGCCCCGTGCCAAAATTATCCAAAACACTTTATTATTCTAGGTTTGTAAGCCCATAAACAAACAGGTTCAGACAATAGGAGTTGTTATGAGGTACTAAGAAAGCGCAACGCGACCTAGGTCTTATAAAAATACTACTGGGAAAACAGGATCAGTAATCAAGTCCTTTAAATAGCATAAGGAAAGGAGTGTTGCCGCAGACATCATGCGTGTTCTCAGGGAAGTCATGTCATCTGCCTTCGCTCCCAAACTTTAAAAAGAATGACAACTTCTTTTTTCAGTTCTGGCCTCACAGTTACCATTACCTCTTTCTGAACACGATATTATTATAAAGAAGAAAAAGCATATGCAGCACCATTTTTAATTTCATTATCCTACTGATTGGCAACAGTTATTTCTTGGGATGAAAGAGGAGTCTTAACCTTCACAAAGAACCCAAAATACCCAACAGTCATAGTTTTCCTTTTGTGCACTTAAAGAGACAATCAGAGTTCCTGACGGTACACTACCACACTAAAGCTCTACAACTGGATATTTAACTCTAGTTTTCCATCGCAAGCTATATGTTCTCCAGAGACACCTCCTACAAGCTTAAACATCAACTTAAACACAACCCAACCCCCCCCTAAAAACCACAGCAATGCACCAGTTTATAAGAAGTATAACTGACTAGTAAGCCACCAAATATGGTACTAAAAAAAAAAGTATAAATTATGAAAACAATTAAGGCAGCAAGGCGGAACGGGGGAAGACACATCCTTGTAGACCAAGTTTAGCAACACATAAAACAGTAGCACAAGTTTAAGCTTTCAGAAAAGGATGATTCACAACAACTGTCATTTTATGAAGCAGTGCTCCCTCTTCAATGATTCTGTGCTCTGTTTCATAGTCAGATCAGATTACTCAAAAAGGATAAAAATAAATTTTACTTCTGTCAATCACGGACGCTAGAGGCAGCTCTGTCATGCCCATCAACATTTCACTCATTTTCTTGTGTTAAGCAAGAATACTGGAAACGTACAAGAAAAACAATCTGCTCAACAGCGGGAGCTCCTCAATGAGACTTTTCCAAATTCTAGTCTGGATCAGAATTCCTTATCCTCAGTAGAAATGCAGAAAAATAATGAAGCTGCACTAGTTTAAGCAGCTTAAGCAAGAGAATAATAAAGCATATGAAATGTTTACAACCGACATCGACTAAAATAAGAACATACTGGCTCTCAGGGTGTAACTACACGCTATGTTTTTTTCAACAACAACTACCCTCCCACACACACTCACACACCAAGGGGGATGGGAAATGAGAAGAGAGGTATTTTTAAGCCAGATAATTTTGGCAATCAGATCTGCAGTGCACTAACGTAAACACCTGTACACATACACAACAGAGAGGATGGCAAGCTTTAGGACACGGGGAGGAACCAGCAACCGGGACAGGAACTGCAGGTGTTTTCTGTATCAAATAAAAATGTAACATGCAACTAAACCCTCAGGCCTGGTATGCACTTAAACTGGAATGGCTGTCTCAGGCTACATCCAGCTTCATCCTGAAGTAACAGAATTAAGTTCCAAATAGGGAAATAACAGTCATGAAATTTTATTTGGCAATAGGAAAAGCAGATGAAATAAACATGAAAATCAAATGCATCTGCTTAAGCCATAAGCACGTTTCAGAAAATTTTGTACTTCTGTTGTAGCAAATGGAGTTAATCTCAGTGCTTTAATGTACATTGATAAAAACTGATGTACAAAGCAGGTAAAGAATCCACCTTGTAACTGTGAAGTTCAACAAGAATTAGTCATTCTAAGTTCAGTTACAAGAACAGAAAATAGCAACCGAAGTGCTAGACCGTGTTTATACCTAGGCCTTCACCAGCTCTCCTGGTATTTCTGGTTGATTATGAAGTACGTGTTTAAATGAAAACTTTATAGAGTGTGTTGTTCAGCATTTAAGGACTATAAATTAATACTCATAACAGGTTAAGAAAAAATATTTACTTTTTGCTTTAGAAATCTGTAAGTTCTATGGGCTCCTCTTTGCTTCCTTTTTTTCTCTCTGGGCACGTCACTCAAGAGGGCACGGTATTTTACTGCGCAATACCCTTGTGGGCAAAACAGAAGCTGTTGCTCTCCAGTTTGATGAGGCCCCATTTGTCATTCGGTGTCAGAGAGAAAGCCAGCTTAACATGACCCAGCAGTTCAGAGATATTAAGAAGTACACCGTGGTCTTCAGGGAGATTCCTAAAATGACACAATGCATCCGCGCGGCAGTTACTAACACATATTATTAACAGTCTCTTTGTCACTGCTATTTTGAAGATGAAGTACATTATTCCATATGATCAGTTGTTAGGATTTGTGCAAGGACCACAGCCCTGCAGTCCCAGAGCATCTGGTATGTGTAGGCATGGGAACTGAGAGAAGACTGAGCACTTGAAAACTGGTGTGTTGTGCCTGACCCACAGGAAGACGACTGATCGTAAAGACAAGTGAGGACATAAGGCAAATACTGATCGAAGACAATAAGGAAATGATGTCCTGTGGTTCCCAGCCGAAGGTTTGTCCAGGTTCTTCTTCATATTGCAGGCCCATTTATCATCCACAACCTAACTCTTCCATTATGGAGGCAAAACTAACAGACTTCATAAAAGGTTCTCCTTTCTGGTTCTGGTTTATGCTGTACCTACAAACTGACACCCTCACCTAACTACCTACATGGATGCCTTTACAACCTGCCTCTCTCCAGAGACACCTCCAGGTTTAGAGTCTGCTCCAGTCCTGAACCAAACAGTGAGCAGAAAACAAGTTTCCAAGATCTGAATGTGTAAGTAGGGCCACAGCAAACAAGACAAGACAGGAGTGTGCAAGAAAATGGGTATTTTAGTTTATAGGAGAGTACAATAAACACAGGCTAGGGTCTTTGCAAAAATCAGTAGAAAAGGAATGTAATAAGGCAAGAAGTTTGAGTGGGGAGAGGTTAGATAACAAAAGGAGGGGAGACCAAAATGGGGACCTGCCTCTTTCTGTTTATCAAACAGAGCATGGCACAGAGGCTGAGAACTGGTATTGATAGCATCTGAACAAACTAGTTTTGGAACTCTTCACACCTCAGCAAAATCACACTGTACTTCTGCAGCTGTCCTACAGCATGAGAGAGGGCAAACCATTCCACAGCAGGCAATCCTACCATACAGGTAACTCAGTATTTCACCAATATATTTTATAACACAGCTTTAATGGAGACTTTAGGTGCACAAAACTCAAAAGGCTTTGTACATTAAGGGACTGAAATGAGCCAGAATGATATTCTGAAACTTTGCTGTTTTCCCAGCTGCTCACATGAATGTAGAATCAGAAACACCTTGGACTCACTTTGCTGAGATTGCCACAGTAAGCACAACGGGCAGAAACAGCAATCAAACAGCCCAACGAGAAAGGGGAAGCTGAAGCTGAGCAGAAACACCATTTCTTCAGCAGCTTTCAGAATGATCCCCCAAAATACGAGGGAGATCATGTTAGCATGCCTCACGAACATGCCCCATGCAAGCCCTGAAACTCTGCATCTCTCCATGGAGTCCTAAATAGCTCGTGTTTATTCCAGCAGGAGCGGGGGTTCCACCACATACTGTACCTAATCAGTCTGACCTCCTGCCCCAACCAGAATTTGAAAGACAGTAGCATTTGCTCTCAGACGCCTGAATTTGACAACTTACAGTGATGAAATACAGAGACTCTGACCTAATTTAAAGAAGCTATACAAAACACAAAATGTTGACAGATTTTCTTAGTGGTTCTTTGGATTAGGCCACATTCTCTTGTGGCCTTGTCACTTGAGTACAGTTATCCCAAACGCCGCTAAAGCATTTTGTAATTATACAGTTACTCCATCTCCTCATCTCCTTTGTGCTCTTGATTTAGGGAACAGCCACTAGAAAGCAGCTAAGATACACAAATCATTGTAAACATTATTACACCTTACTATGTAGCCATCAAAAGCAGTGAATCATTGTCACCAATTCATTCTGGTGACAATTCATTCTGGCACCTCCTCATTCTGTTTTTAGAGCATTTGGGGTACGAAGATACAAAGGGTTACTCTGTGAAACAATTTTAGTTAGAATGTAACAGTTTGTTCCCTGCCCCAATTATAATCAGTCACAATTTCATTCCCTCTCCAGCAACAGTACAAATGCTGCTTGTCACTGAATTTATGTTTAAGTGGTCTTTCCATTTTTTTTTTCTATTTACCAAAAGCATTAAAAAAAATATTAAAATTTGGGATTTCCCCCATCATTTGTTCCTAAAAAGCACAGTTAGCATCCACCAAAACATGAAGAGGCTCACCAAACAGTGAATTCAAAGTTATTTACCTCTTGTATAACCTCACACATAAAAAGGAAAGATCCCAGTTTGAAAGGACCTAAGAGTAAGCCCAAAGAGGAATATTTACAAGATTTCAAAAATAACTCTCCACCAACCTGTCAAAAATCAAACAGAAAAATCCAACTTCATTCAGCAATTTTGCTATATTGAAAATATTTCTCATTTTTAGGTGATGACTAATCTTTTTTAAACAAGCAATTGCTATTAATCTAAATATTAATATGAATAATATGATTCTTCATTTCTAGGACTAATAAATTAGCTGTAAATACCTGGTAATGTTTCTACCTACAAATGTCTTTTATGCAGCCTCAAATGAAGTTCTTGTTTCTGCTTTAAAAAACAAACCAACCAACCCACAAAACACCCAAAACAAAAAACCCCACACCAAACAAAAATGCAACACAGCACAAACCCAATCCAAACCCAGAGTTCTATACTTTCATGAATTTATTGCTGAGACATCACGGGTTTGTAGTCAGATCCTCAGAAAGCTGATTCTTCTCTCCTTCCCCTAGGTACATAAAAATGAGGACTGGGCCTCCCAAAGAAAACTGACAGAAGTATCTTCTCTTCTATCACACCTATCGTCTTTTGTCTGAAAAGCCATCACAAGCATTCAATGCCACTGGGACACTTAATCAGGAGAGCCACGTAAAGGATGAAGTTCAGCTGTTCAGTTAACTCATGGGATGTGCAGGCCACAACACAGCCCGAAAGCCTGCCTATCAACCGGCTCTGCAGATCTAAACTCGTCTTCCCTCAACGGCTTTGAACAGTCCCACAGGTTTTGTTTTTTTTTTTTCAATGTTGCATTTCGCCGGCGTTTCACAAGAATACTTCACAGATGGGTGTACTAAAGGTGGAACAGAATGTTGGCTTGTTAATAAGCTTGCTCCTGCCTTGCAATTTTACTTCGCCTTACTGATCGTTTCACTCATCTTAAATTCCACTGTCATTCGAACCCCACATGGCACGCCTGGACAAATGCAAGGACTTGGATGTTGTTTTACAGGCTGGGCTGGCTGCCAAGCCTGCTCCATATACTTCCCTGGCCCACTAGGGCAGCTTTAGGCAACAACTCCCGTATTTACGTTATTGCTGTGAACAGCCAAACTGCTACTTACTATTGACCCAGGCCCAATCTGCTCCCATTTCTCGCTCATTCACAGCAACATGACTTATTTGGCTACTCTTCGGGTGGGATATGACAAACTGCTTGCAGTTGTACAACACAAACAAAAGGAAAAAGACTATCGTGCTTTAAGCAGAGGGCTACTTCTTAGTTTGGAGAAAGAGCAAGCTTAATTCGAATTTTCAGACATACATAAGACAAAAGCATTAGCACAAATGCTTTTGCACCCTGCCCGTCTCCCACACCCCAGCTCTCAGGATTTGTCTTCATTTGTACTGCACCCATAATTCAGATGGGAGGGAAGAGGACAGAGAGTGAGGTGCGGCTATGAATTCACACACGAAGTAAGTGACATTTTGTCAAACTAGGGATCTTTTTCAAATTCCACAGTGATTCTTGATGCACTACGTAGTGATCCAAGAACCACAGGCCAAACCATAAAAGTTATAAAATTAGATCAGGTGCAACTACAACTGCCTCACCAGAGCACACAAGAGACTTTTGTATTTTTCAAAAGGGTCTCATCCTGGTCAAGCTTTATCAAAAGCGGCAACACTTCATTTAGCCAGCATACTGCGAAAAACCACAACATATTCAAACACGTCAGCTTCCCAGGATTATCAGCTTAATCTGTTACTCTCAATGGCCAGGCAATCCCGACTCCATTGATACCAGATTTGACATCAGCACACGTTTTCCTTCGGTTCTTCCTCAGGGTCTCTCTAAGTTATCTTGAAGTCACAAGGCTTGTGTCACACACACCCTCTATTTTTGGTCAGATGCAGCTGTTTGGTTTTTCCCCCCTGCCCTCCATCAGCAGATTATATAACCACAGCCTATGGCTGATTTGCATTGTGTCCCTGCCTGTCAATCCTTCACGCCCAGACACCAGCATCCACCAGCCTGTAAAACGACAGTAACTAAACTCCCCTCAAGTGGTGGTTCCTATCACAATACGTTTAATGCTTGATATCTAATAAACAAACACACAAACTTTGCTGTTAAAAAAGTATCACTTATGTTTAAGGGCAAAAAAAAACCCCAAAAAACTGAAGCAACTTGTTCATTCATTTCTTTCTTAAAGTTGCAGCAGCTGACCCTAGTCGCAATCCACAGGAGCACTCTTGTACAGCGAGTGTTTACAGACCAGCACAGACAGCTGTATTTATATGGATGGCTCAAACTACACATATAAAGCACAGAGTTACCATCCTGTGCAAAGACTTTCTGTCCTACCCATTTATACAGGCAGACAAATCTGAACAGAATAAGACGACTTTAAAAAGGAATAAAACTTCAGGTGAACCACACAGATGTGCAAGGCAGGTTGTTAAAAAGACTTCAGAAGATGACATCTCACGAATTTCTCTTACTCAGCTAAGGAAAGCAAACTTTGTAGCAGTTCTGGATCAGAAGTACGCAATCACAAAAATGAATTTCACCAAGCGCAACCCTCAGTCAGTTCACACCTCAGGTGCACAATTATTGCCAGCACCCAGCCCTTCATTTTCCACTCAGTCTAACTATGAGACCACTCTCTTTCCTACCACAATTTGACTTTCTTAGTATTGGTTACCTTAACCACCATCTTGGGGAAAAGAACAAAAAGTTCAAGCACACTGCAAACTTCTGTAAGCAGCTTCAGCTGTTTTCTACTCCCTCCCAACAACCCCCAACAGCAATACCTGTCACGAACACACATTTAAGCAGCGATCGCATTAATGATCAAGGCGAAGCTATAAAGACTAGTATTGTGGTGGTGCTTCAGTACAAATCATTGTTTTTAAGACTTTTACTACATGTTTAAATTAAATGACACATACATAGTGCCAGTTTTTGCTACAGAGAACTCTGCCTAATTACTGAGGAAAACCAGCATCCATCATTGCTTCGCAGCACTTAAAAAATGGGCAGCCCAAGCAGCTCCCAGATGCTCATACAGCAAGGTCAGACCCAGAAACCTTCAAAAGAAAAGAGCAGGTATTACTTTGACAGTCACAATGACAAAAAAGCGTATTTCAATCTTGACATTCAGTAGCAGCCTCAAACCAATAAGCTAATAGCACTAAGCTGGAGGAAAAAAAAACTCAAAGGAGAACAAGAGCACAGAAGTTTTCAAATAAATTAAAGATCCAAATTCAGATACACTGCCCTTATCCAGAGCAAGGCTTCAGCTCACAAAGATGTTTGGAATTGTCACTAAATTTGTTATAGAACTGGGATAGTTTTTCATACCACACTTTTCAGGAGAAAAGTAAGATTGAGAGATTAATCTGTAACAAGATTACTAAATAGCATTACTTAACCAAACATTAAATCGCAGGAAACACAGAGAACCTCTTTTCAGCTTGTTTCGTAGTCTCCAAGAAAATAAACAGGTAATGTGAACTACGAGTGCAAGGAGGGTACATTTATCAGTACTTCTAAAGCACTTATAGTTTGGGAAAACAAATAAACAAAATCAGCCAAGTATGATTACTTATATTGAATTTCTCTAATATGAATTTCTCCTCCTTTGCTTCATAACCCAAGAACAAAAGGTGGGTGTACAGGTGAAAATTCCAGCTATTGCTCTGTTTTACTGGGTAACAAAACCTTAGCCATCTTTGACTCCTAGAAGACATCATCAGAAATAACAGGAACAATTTAGGCAGGATTCTGAACAGCAGTATCAATAACTCATCTGTCGGGACTTCCTAAGTAATTCAATAATTCATTTTCTGGATATTGAACAGTTTGCAGCCTCTAATTTTAAGTCAGTCCCCATTTCACATACCAACATGAAGTTATTTTGGATGTTACAGAACCTTACAAGATCCAGAATACTCAGCTTAGAACTACATAGCCCAAGTTCTTTAAAGGCCCTTACCGTGTAAAAACTCATTCTTTAAAATAGAAGATGAACGCTTAAAATAAAAAATTCAGTTGAAGAAACAATCATAGCAACTTGTATTTGCTCCTCTTTTGCAGTCTGGCACTTAAACACTACACCGCATCCTCAGCAGAGTTTTTAACAGTAGCATGAAGACCTTACTGCAGTTTATTTGCTTAAGGCTTAATAAATTCTAGGCAAACTTCCCAAAATTATACTTAATAGTATTGCAAAACTGAGGGTGTGAAGGGGATGGGGGGCATCATTAGAAAAGTATTCAAGTTAAAATCAACTATGCAAGTGCCACATCTCACATCTCAAAAGTCTCTTCATTAAGAAGACCAAACACAGTGGCACCTCAAACACGTTATTTGACAAAATTAGTTACATGATAATCTGTTTTAGCAGACTGTACAGGACCTGAACGATACTGTAATTCAAATGCCTACTTAGGCATTTCAAATGCAACTGATATAAGGTGGCAAGATGCAATCAGATGCTACTGCAAATAACCAAACAGTTCTGCAAGAAAGACTATACCAAAGAGATTTGGTTCGCTTCAGAATGCCCTATACCATTACCTTTCGGCATCAGAGGCCTGAATTATTTTGTCAGAAAAAGAGGAAGCTCATTAGTATCTGGAACCGCACTACCCGTTTTGAGTGCTGAACACTACCAAATCAGAGTGAGAATTTCTTTCTTCTCTGGGACAAGGACACTGAACTATCAGAGGAAAAGAACAAGATTTTGCAGAAGGTGCTCAGTATGCAACTTCCATTTAAAAGTAGCTGAAGCGCTTTTGACAATCTCTTATTTAGCAACCTCCTGAGCAAATTTTTACCTCAGTGCAGAAGCGATATGAAATGGTCTATCCCTTTGATTTCAAGTGAAGTATGCTGCAAAGATTGCAGTATTAGACTACAGGCTTTCAAGCATCTTTAAACCATCTTTCACGCATTCCCCTCTGGAGGAGGAACTACAAGTTTCGGATCAAGCACACAAACACTGCTGCAGAACATTAGTCCCAATTCCAGCCACTTAGCACAAAACTAAGTATGTTAGTTCTACTACCCTGCAACCCACTGAAATAGTTCTGTATAGTAACTCTGAATCCCAGTTGATTTGATTTCTCTCATTGTCCTTTTAATGTCACAAAAAAGGTAATCTACTGCCTAAGACTAGCATTTTGTTAGTAGTTCAGAAATCTAAAATATATTAAATGAAATAATAGCTCACTTTTTCTTGCTTTTGATTAAAAACGCAGTTCAAGATAAAATACATACATAGATATACATGTACATATATAAAAGAACAAAATCCTTACAACACTAAGTCTCAGCAAAAAAGAAAGCATTAATGTAGATTTCCATGTTATTTACAAGTGTTCTCCACATCATGGAAGACTTAGTCATTTTAATATTATTTAAGTAACTTTCCCATGTGACCTACATGTTTTATTATTAGCATACTTTAGGAAAAAAAAATACCCTTATGCCTACTTTGCTGCACAACAGACAACATCATTGAACAAACTGATATGGGATTATAAAATATATGCTTGAGGGTGATTTAAGAACTTTTGTTCATCTAACTTACTTGGAAGAGGGGGAAGGGAAAAATCTAACATTTCCAATATGGGTCATCTCTTCTACTACATCTAGTTCTTCATATGTGAAACACGTGGGCAGAATTAACAGATAAACTCTGTCAATCCTTTTAACAGAATACTTGAAGGCAGAGACCTATGCTAACGCTTTCCCCGGAAGGCCACCTCTGTGCACAGCAGGCGAGATCATCTCCAGTGTTCCACAGAACAGTGAAATTACTGAGATACAGACGCAGGATTCCTCACTGAAAGCTTACAGCAAACAAATCAGTTCATGGGCTGAATATCACATCTTCAAATTTGCCTTAAAAATAGTTTTAACTTATCAAGCATGAAAATCTCTCTATATTCAGAGTAGTATCTCAACTGCTTGTTAAGGAATGCTGCCAAAATACAAACATTATACAAGTGAATTGAGTACGAGTACTTCCAGTTTTCTGAGCAACTTGCTTTCTCGTTCTTATCTATGGTTGACAGAGGAGCATAGCTTAGGCTACTAGTTTTATGTGAAAAGAACAGAAATAGGGGTGTCATAATAATTTTTGTTGTAATTTGTTAACATTCCCTGTTGTTTTCACATGGGTACTGTAAGGCATTTATTTGGCTAGCAGAACTCAGGCCCCCTTCCCAAAAGCACCATCTGCTATTCCACTAAATTGGAAAACAGGCAAAGAAAATCTCCCCTTATCAGAAGGAATCTGTAAACTAAACCTTAGCGTCCAGAAAGTTAGAGGCTTTGTAAGAAGTTAATCCCGAGCGTTCACGCTGGGTTACACACAGGCTGTATCAAACAATTTTGTTTCTAATCAACTTATGCAGAAAACCCAGCCAGAGGAGAGCACAACATGGCTGCATCGCTTAGCTTGGCTGCAATCGCGTTTCAGAGCTACCTTATCATCTCACCCGTCGGGCTTAAGACGGTGCATTACCAATTAATACTTATTTCAACTAGGTCAGAAAAAAAAAAA
>KZ507719.1:54973-65089 GCA_002844005.1 Limosa lapponica baueri
CCCCTCGATGCCCTCCAACGACCGTTTGGAGGGCTGGTGGAAGGGGATGTGGAGAGGAGGTTGTTTTTAACCTGTATCAATTCCCTCATCTGTTTTACCACAAGATCCCAGGAACAATTGCACTGCCACAACTGAGACAGGAACAAAGATGCAGGGAACGAAGAGTTGGGGACCGAGGAGCACTGACAGGAGAAAGGTGTTCCTCAACCCACAGCAGCCATCCTGTACGAGCGTAACATGTGGCTGCTACTTATTGAGGCAGCCAATGAAAGGAGAATTCTTGGAAAGCAAAAAGATGTCAGTTAAAGATGGCAACAAAACTTGCCCTTTAAATGATAAAATTCTTCTAAATCAAACCATAGGGGTGCCATTTAAATAGCCTGAGTGGAATTTTGGCTGCTTCTTTGTAAATCCATATTACAGCACATTTATCAAAAGTGCAAAACCGGGCTTGTTCACAAAGGGCTCGTGTGGTAGAGACGGTTCTTATCAAAATTACAGAATTTTTAGAAGGTCGTATCTCCCAGCATTATGCATTCAGAGCTAACAGTTCAGCTGGCATTTTGTCTGTGCACATTGTCCTTTTCTCCCAAAAAAGAACATCCACTTACAATTCACACTTGTGTTATGAGGACCAAAGAGATAACTACTTAAAAAGAGTCACACAGGAGTTAAGATCACATTATAGTAAACTCACTCTGCTTAGTCTTCAAGGGGGTCTCTACTTCTCCCCCCTACCCCAGACGCTGTTGCAGTTGCATACTGCTTTTGTGTGAACAAGCTTGTTGTTACTGACTCTTGCAGTTTATTGGAAAATTAAAAATTAAAATATGCAGACTATTTTATAACCAGACATAGATTTACAAACTTCCAAGATCCAGTATGTTCGTCTATGCCCCAACCAGATCACACAATACAGGCATTTGTAGGGAAAAATTCATAGACAGATTTTTAAAGACTCTATAACACTCAGAAAAGAACTGTTAAGCAGCTGCTCGTTCCCCACTTTTATGAATACAGGGCTGAGTTATTACTCCATATAATACAGTACTTGTTTTGGCACAGGTAATCCCTAATGCTTACGGGTCATATCTGCCTCCCCAGTGATACTGCCAGAGCCTGGTAAATTTTCTGAAGGGCAGCAGGACTAGACTGAGTACCTTTCCCACACCGACCAATGTATACGCTCCCTACATAGAATCTCTATAAAGAGATTCCAAAGAATCTGCTTTTGTTGTAGGGAACAGAGGGACTTCTTTGTTTCGCTCCTCCCCTCCCAAATCTTTCCCTTTAGAAATAACTCTTGGTAATCCTGCATGCTTGTGGTTTTTAATCTATAGACAAAAATACAGACCCAGGAGTCCGAAGAAAACTAAAATGCATAAATCCTTTAAAAGGGATTTCTGTCTTATGTAGGCTTATTTAGATGTGGTAGGAACACGGAGACTGGAGCCAACTGTATTGTTTCTGCCAATCTGCCTTGAAGTTCAAGAGTGAATAATGTCAAAAAGTTTGTATGCTTTCCCAGATTTATGGTATACGGTTCACAGATAGCTGACAGACAAACTAGACATTGTTACCTCAGCAGCTGTAAGCAGTACCTGGATTCATCAGGAAGACACTTGTAGAAGAAGTCACCACTTTGTTAGTTTAGAAGATAACAGATTCTCAGGAGCAGCATCAAAGGGTACTGAAAAAAGGTTAGTGTGGGTCTTGGAACAACTTTTCTTTCAATTCTTTCCCCTGAACCTTTGCCTTCTCCTTACATTTTTCCATCCCTTATGTCTTTGGGACCAGCCCAGTATGGAGGATCTTTGTAAACCTTGGCTTCACTCACAGCCAAGTAAAACAAAGGATCAAGCTCATTTGCCTGTCTAGAGCAATCAGAACTTCAAGTTTATCATTCAGAAGACATAAGGATCATAAGCTAAGCATTTATTTGGCATCTTTTTTTTTAAATTATTATTATTTTTGAAAGAAGAACTACTATCACAAGGCACCTTGAGAATGGAGTTTCCGTCTTCCCTGCCTTGATCTGAGAGGCAGCATCAGTGAATTCGAGGACACGGCCAGACTCGTGCCGCTGACCTGTATTAAGAGGTGAACTCCTTCACACCGCCTGTAGTTGCCAGTCTGGCTACACACGGAGCCACTCCCTAACCTGGTTCCGTCAAAATAATCTGCTGTTTGTGGCAAACGATCAGAGAACCATAGGAAAGGAATGAAAGAAAAATGTTCCTTTTTGTTGGCGCCTGTTACTCTAGGGACTGGACAAGGTTCTCACTGAGAGTTCGTTACCATGGCTGTTAATACTCTGAAACAAAGTGAATGAATACCACGATTTAGAAAAAAGGAGCAAAATCTCACTAGGAAACCCAAGGAATATCATAGGAGTAGGTAACTATATGGCAGTTTCTTTAAAGAGAGAAACTGATGACTATTTGGAAAAAGTCTTTCTATTTTAATGATCTGTAAAGTTTAGCCTCTGGCAGTTCTATTTTAAAAATAATCTTTCGCAATTAAAACCAGTTAACTTAGAAAGTGCTGCAAGATGAAACATATTTGATCTCTTGTCCGTGTTTTGAATTGCCACAACTTTTGTTTGCTGCAGACTAACCCTCCTCCAAATATTAAACGCTGATCTCTTACGTGCATGGAGAAGAGGCACAGCATCTGTTCCACAGTCAGGAAACAGCTCTGCCTGCCTGACTGCCAGGAAAGACAACTCACTTCGCACAAGAATGCTATTTGTCTGTTAGCCATGCAAGAATCCACTTAGCTGCCATTTCAGCTCATTTGTAGTTGCCAATATCTACCCTTTAAAGACTTACAGCTGCCACTTCTGTGTTGAAAAAAGAATCTATTTTCATCTTTCATTTAGGAGTGAGACACTGTCCAAAGCATCTGGTAACGTGAACTGTGGGGCCCTGGATAGCCCAGGAACTACACAGCCAGGTTCAGAGCCATCCTAGCCGAGAACAGGAGTGTTTGGGAAGAGGTTCTTCTGGCGGCAGCGGCCCTCGGTTATCAAAAAATTCCACCCAACGAACACACTCCATTTTGCCGGCTTGTTTTATCCCTGCGTCAGTTCCCCAGCCTAGTTAGCCAAAGAGCTGTACACATTGTTGCGTTTGCAGAACCCAGAGAGGCAGGAAGAGGTAGGTGTGCAGGGTTACTTTTGTTGAACCGACTTCCTAAGACACGCTTGTAAAACTGACTTGACTACACTTAATCTGAATCATCGGCAGAGGACTTCAGCCTAGACAGACACTAATCCAAACCTTTCCCAAAGCACTAATTCCCAAGATAAACGTCTAGAAGTACGCTGTGGATTCAAGAATTATCTCAAAATATTTTTTGTTTTCAGGAAACAATAGTGGGAGAGCAAAAGAGGTAAAACAAGGTATTAAATTTTTGTTTCTGCACTTGACTGAGTTTTTTATCAGCTGCCACGATCTCTACTGTGGGCTAGCAGGAGGCAATAAAATGTCTAGGATTTAAAATATAGTCTTCCCTAAAATCACCGTCTACGCTCAGAAACGGAGATTTCCATCACAAACTCACATTGCTGCCAATATGCATCAAAATCCATCAATATCCATCAGAATTACAACTATTTCACCATTAAGTAATGCAGATACTGCCCCCCAACTTCTCCCGCTGTGGCTGAGGGCGCACACACACTGTGGGCGGTTTTCGAGCTCCAGCTCAGGCGGGGACAGCCGGCCTGGCTACAAAGCAGCTGGATCAGCTGGTGCTAACAGAACCCTTGCAGCACAGACTTCATCGCAGGGATGCACGACGTTCTACAACACTGAATAAGTACTCGAGAAGTTTAGCCAGCTCTGAAATCTGTTTTGGCCTGGCTGTTCTGCCAGTAGCCAGTCATTTTAACAATACAACTTCAATTACAAGGGAATAACATTTGTCTTAGCTGCTCTCAGGCATCACAGAACTTGCAAAGCAAACCGTTTCCCGACGGAGGGTGTTTTTTCAGGAGGGCTCTACTGCCACGATTCTCACCATTTGTAGGGATCATCTGATGCAAAAAATTACAACTCTGATTTGACTCATATGAGCCCTGCCCGTAAACAAGATCTACAAACGCTAGGCTGCCAGGAGGTACCTCTCTGGGCTTGAAGTTAACGAGGCTGTGGCTGTACTGACCCTTCCTGGGAGATGACTATTGACTTCAGCAGTCCTTATTTCCCCTCCATAAGCACTCTGCGTTCCCAGGTACCCTTTCTTGCCAAGGTGCCATCCTTGCTGTTGTGCCACCGTTAATACCTGTGTGCTCCCTGAGTGAATCACACCAGGGAATGCATTCACCTAAAAAATAAAAGCAACCATAAGCAAGCGCCCGTGCTGGCACAGCGGAGGAGGTAGTAAGGGATGGAGGTTGTAACAAGGAGCAGGAGGCAACGACTCGATAACTTGGTTTGAATCACAGCCTGTTACGTGAGCCTTGATACCATACAGTGTCTGTAGGCTAACAGAGGAAACGGAGCTGGAAATTGCCCATGAGTCTGAATGGCTCAGAATAGATGTCAAGTCAGTTTTCATAGTCCCTTGCCTTACTTATATCTCCACACATTCAAGAAAGCAAGCTTTTCACATTTGAAATGAGTGCTACAGTAGCACTCAGTCAGTAGCTTTGAGCACAGCTTTATTTGAGCTTTTGAGTGTATTATTTGTTTCAGGAATAATTAGTCCCAAGAATATACTGGCAACATTTCACTGAATTTTTAGAGTTGGAAGGGACCATATAGATCATCTAGTCCAACTCCCCTGCCAAAGCAGGATTGCTTAGAGCATGTTACTCAGGACGGCATCCAGGCTGGGCTTGAAGATCTCCAGAGAAGGGGACTCCACACCCTCCCTGGGCAGCCTGTTCCAGGGCTCTGCCACCCTCACCCCAAAGAAGTTCTTCCTCATATTTGAGTGGAACTTCCCATGTTCCAACTTGTGCCTGTTGCCCCTCGTCCTGTCACTGGGAACCACTGAAAAGAGTCCGGCTCCCTCCTCCTTCAACCCACCCTTGAGATACTTATAGGCATTAATAAGGTGTCCCCTCAGCCTTCTCTTCCCCAGGCTAAAGAGTCCCAGCTCTCTCAGCCTTTCTTCATAAGGGAGATGCTCCAACCCTTGAATCATCTTTGTTGCCCTTCACTGGACTGTTTCCAGTAGTCCCCTGTCCCTCTTGAATTGGGGAGCCCAGAACTGGATGCAAAACATAGTTCAAACACAGTGCCATTCTAGCACACCTGTGAGACGCGAGGCCAGGTAGCAACTTCCTCAACTGATGGCCACCCGATACCCCTCCATGGCATTCTTCAGCTCACCTCCCATCTCAGTAAGCTACAAACAGTTCCATGAAAAATCTCACGCAGTCCCCATGAAGTACTGGATACCAGTTCCTTCTTTTTAAGCACACAATTTAAAAATTTCAGACAGAAAAGGGCTTGAGGCAAAATTCCTTGCCTAAATGGCTTTTAAGTTTGTGAGAACTTAGATCCAAAATATGTTACTTTAATCCATCTAATTTACTCAGCATTACACCCTTTTTAAGTAATTCAGTCTAAGCCCTTACAGTCAACTAGTGAAAACTTGAAGCAATGTTGATCTCCGTTTTAAATAATGTCCTGTCAAGAATCGTATGTAAGAAAGTATGTCACTGCTTCCCACATTTGTAGGGGGTAGATCTGAATTCAGGACATTATCCAGCATCTCAGAACCATATCTAAATGGCCAATAAAAGCACTCAGGCAGATGGTAAATCATTTTATCAATGACATTGATATGGCTTCATGTAACCCCAGTTCCAGACCCCTGACTATTTTAACTTTCTTCTCTCTGGTTCATCCAACACCACATTCTTTTAAGCTGCTTTATATGAAGTTTTTCTTTTTCCCATGTCTTGATTATGACATGAGTCCGCTCCGAGTCCTTCAGCTTCCTCCTCCTTTACCCCATCCATCTGTGTCTGTCACAGAGAGCACAAAAAGCACAAAAAGATGTATTCCAGCTTCTCTGCTCTTGTGAAAAACGGGTCAGGCAGCTTTGTGCTCCTCTCCACCTTCCACCCCTCGTACACAGTTATACCCCCTCTGCCCTACCTTTCACCTTTGTTCTCTTAGACGGTAAATTCTTCACAGTGAACACTCCAAATACTCTTAATGCTTGGCCTAGTTTGGATATTGCTGTAAAACAGACAACAAAACTATATTCCACACAGACCTGAACTTCATCTTACAACAACAAACAAACCCTGTGCATAATTACTAATGTTTTTATGCCAGAGAAGTAATGTTGGAGCCTATTTTTAGACATTGTGTTAAGTTTCACTCACTTTTGATAATCTGCATTTTCCTTTTGTGGCGTTATGTTTTGTTTATAGTTTAGAAATTGTGTGTTAGATCTCACTCGATGACCTTTAAAAAAAAACCGAGCTCAACATCTTGATATCCACAATGGCGTGGGAGTCTAAAGATGTGGTTAAAGATACTTGTTTCTCGTTAGGAGGAAACTAATGACAGATCATGCCACTTCCTCACTTATCAAGGAAGATCCTCTTGGTGCTAGTTTTATGTTAAACTACAGCAGTTCATGATGTACTTTGTGTATTTATAATATATACGTACACACAGGATGCTGACAGAGCTCAATACTGTGTATTGTTCATTAATCGACTAATGTATACAAATTAACAGAATGAATTTGATAGCTTTTATCTGCTATGCAAAGGTTATGAGTAAATAGATGGGAAGTACACTGGACAGATGTATGCCAGACACTTCCCACATCCAATTCTTGAATCACAAGGAAGCACATCAGACAATTGCACATCCAGTTGGTCTGTACCTTCTCATCTCACTAACGTCTGTGCTAATTTGCACAGAAATGTCAAAGAATGAAAATTATTACATTCTGTTAGGAGATCAGCTGTGTCATAGACAGTAATAGTACCAACTCCATTCTGTACCACTGACCCCCAGTCCCGATGTGGAGATGCCGTACTTGAAAGGACTAAAAAAAATATTTTAATCACTGTTTTCATTTTCTGCCACCAATGTTTGTGCTGAGGTCGTCAACAGGATGTTTCATGCTAAGAACTGGACTGTAACAAGCAGCTCATTCCACTTGAGTTAAAACATCCTTACTGCCTGCACAGGTACTATCGTGATAGGCTCCCTACCCCGTTGTGTTTTCCCCCTTCAGAATTCATCCGAGCTGTTCTCGCTCCATTGCTGGTTTAGCCAGTCTTTACACATCAAGTAGGGCACTCCAGGCAATGACTGACAGCTGACAGTAGGTTTCGTTGGGGCCAGCAAAGGTGGTGGCCACTCTCAGCTGTCTGCTCTGCCCCTGTGCTAGATGCCCCTGCTGAAGGCACAGGCGTGTGCTCTTGAGGACCCCTGTCACAGCACGAGGAAGTAATATAATGAAAACCAACACTGAATGCTACCAGCTGGGCGCTGCAGAAGTCAAGGAAGAAGTATTTGTGCTGTTTAGTGATCTCCATCTACAGAAGCAATCATTGCCAAGCAGAGACAGGAAGGCAACAGATACGCTCTTTTGTCATCGCAGCTGAATGCCCTCTTGAATGGAAGGCAACACCTGCACAACACTCTTCTAGTAACTCGGGTGTAACAGTTGAAGCCCAAATTAATTTTAAGTTTACCCAGGGATGCAAGAAAGGCTTGCAATGGAAATTCAGGGATTAACAAGGTGACTATTTATGTTCAGATAAAAAGACTGGTCAGCTTGACATGCCTACTCTAAATATTGAGGTGGAAGAAAAGAATGGTATTTACAAAAGCTAACTTTAGCTTAGTGAGGCTAAGAAAAGAGCTGAGCAGAAACTATTCTGAATTACTATTTGAAAATCCTCTCTTCCCCACCCACACTGACCTCAGTGAAGAGTAGCCTCCATAAGCTAAGATTAGCTTTTGTCAGTAGCCCAAAACCTGTTAAAAAGCTACAGACAACTTCTCTAAAGGCCGAGCTGTATTTAGTGAAAATCAGTTTAACTCACAGTTATAGAAGAGCCAACCAAACTGACCAATGCAAGAAGGAATAGTTAGCTGCTTTCTGTGAGGCTAGGGTCCTAAGGCAGTAAAAAAAAAAAAAAAAAGAGAAAAAGGAGTATCAGTGCATACTAAACTGAGGACTATCCCTCCTATTTGTTTATAGACACTTTCATCTTTTTATCTTTGCAACCAGCAGAAATAAACTACAGACCTGGGTGAGAGTCCTGGCCTTGGAACAGAAGCATTTCCCATTGGCCCCAGGTACCCCGTTAGTAAGGGTATAATTAGAGGATTAGAGTGTCCTAAAACAAGACAGCTACTATGTTACCTCTCTCGTTTCCCCAGAGGGGAAGCTTTCATGGCTTGAGGATCAGGTTTGGCTCCCATAAGCCCTGTAAAATTTGTAAAGGAGAGCGTTCACCTTTCGCACACGCACAGAAACACAGAAACATCAGCACTGTCTGTTTTGTTGGGCCACACAGGACGTCAGCGCGATGACAGGGCGCGTGTGGCGCTCTGAGGCACGGGGGAAGTGAGACGAGTGAACTGTGTGGGCGAAACGTTCTCTCCGACCAGGTGACCCGGTGAATTCAGGGGCCGGGCTGAAAGGGAAATGGCACGCACAATGACAATTGAGCAGCGATAGGTGAAGACACGAGATGTTTTTTAACAGGATGAGGTTAGCTCTTCCTTTCATGGAAATAAATCGACCCTTTCTGGAACATCTCCTTTTCATCTAAATTACTTTAAAAAAAAAATAAATTAAGATGTATGAAAAAAATAACAAAGCGGGGGTGGAACAAATCTGTTTGTTTTCAGTGTGTTCCTCTACAAGAAGAAATGAAATGGAAACTCCATCCTCCATCATCCTTCGAGCTGTGTTTGCTTCTGTAACACAGTGGCGTGGGGCATCATTTTAAATAAATGCTGTGTTACAGGTTTTGTCTCTAATAAAGAATGGAGAATCCTACTGTGGTCTTACAAGAGTTTAAATACCGAGTATGAACATGAGGAAAATGGGTAAATGCTGAACCAGTACTATAGTACACACAGATGTCAGGGATTATTTATTTTATTCCTCTCTGTCCCTTCAGCCCAGCATCACTGCCATTACAGGACATGCACACACACTAGTGTTACCTATACTAGTGAGCAAACTACCACTGATTGGACAGTCTATATTGCAACATTTGGCATGCTGATAAAATTTAACAGAACATAATGTATTAAATCTCTATTAATTCAGTATTCATAATACAGTATTTCTACAGCCTAAAGGCTATAAACATTGCAAGTACTACAACTGTTTTCCATGCTCAGGCAGAGCAAAATACGAAAGCTGGTATTAGCTGTAATAAGAGAATGCCACAGGGCAGCCAGACAGTAAATTAGAATGACCGTGTCACTGATATGACAGGTAGGCACCATGGTCCAACTGTGCAGTGATTTACTGGCTTAATCCTGCAGTCTCGATATTCCAGCTTTCTGAAATCCTGTCATTCTGATGCCCCTGTGAACACTCCGTCTGCTGCTCCCTCTCACCTAAGGATCTGAACACTGACCGTTCAATTAAGTTAAGAAAGCATTCTTAAGAAGAAGAAGAATGCACTGTATGCCATACTGGGGAAAATAAATGCACGCTTCTGCTGAAGTGAAACCGTCCCATATTGTTTTTAACACTCTTAAGATCTCATGGGTTTTGTGGTTCATATAGGTACCTCTACCCAGACATGTTTACTGGTGTTCTGTCTGGTGTCCACGATTTGGCTCTACTTCAGCACAGTAAGAAGAAAACAATGACAATGGTTTCAGCTTTTAAACTGTTTGTTGCCTGGGTCTTTTAGGAGTATGTAACTAGAGCAGATACACAGATGGCGAAGAAATTTGCTTTAAATTTTATAATGATTCAGAGAGGTAGTGAAACAGTAAAGCACTAAATGCATTCACATCTTCGCTGGCTGAGAAGCTTAAATAAAATTGCAGTAGTTAATTTCTTAAGTAAATAAGCAGCACTGAATCAAATGAGCAAGTCACTTAGAAGCTTCCCAGTGAAGTTTGATTAGAGCCTAATTGTTTTGTTTGGTTT
>KZ507720.1:9421-21392 GCA_002844005.1 Limosa lapponica baueri
GCAAATATTTTCATTCCAGGGTTGCTGTGGGAAGGACTCCCCACCCAAAGCCACCAGTAGTAAAACTGAGCAAAAGGGCTGACTGCTGTCGAATGCAGAACGTCAACAGTGGAAAACTGAGGTAGTGGTTTCTTCTGTCTTTTTTTGAGATAATTACTTGAGACACTTTTTGTAGTAATAATACTTTTAAGACAGGCAGATAGGTGTCATTCTTAATTCTTTTCCTGTTGAGGGTGTCTCTTTAATGCGATTAAGAACTACTAATGAGCTGATTCACCACCATCATGTTTTCTGCTCCTAGTGCACTGTAGGGCTTCATTTCTGTTCCCAGCTTGGCTATCATGGTTTTTTCAGGAATTTTTCTTTTCTTATGTTCCAGAAGATGTTTCCTTTCTACGTGTAATTACAGACTAAAGTTTATTTTAAGGAGACTTAATACAAGTCAGGGAACTGATTCTCATCTGCACTTGAGCCCTGTTGCATGGCTCTGTAACGTGATGGAGGTTGAAAGTCAGTAAATATAAACAGAATTCACAGTGGCACACTTTACAGCCTTTTTGCACCCTGTGACTCTCATAAAGGAGCCTCACATTTAATAAGAATCTAGTGCCTGGTATTCTTGTTCTCTTTCTTTACATCTTCATTTCATAATAATGCGATTTAAAAAGCTGTGTAGAAGGTACCAGAAAAGTCCATGATAACCCACCTGTAAGGAGGAAATGATGAGCATCATGAACTAAAGGGAGGAGGAGAAAAACATGGAAAGGCTGCCAAGGTGCAGTCTGGGGGAGAACAACTCTGAATTTTGTATAAAATCAGATTCCAGACCACAATAGTCATATAATTTTAATTTCCTGAAAAGGTATCTTTGGGCTAGGTGTTTACCATGATAGGGGTTCAGAAGACCCATCAGGGTGCCTGTTGGTATTTTCAGTACTACCTGACACAAACGCACTGAATCAGCATTTTAGATAGCTGAACTATGTATTATTTAGCTCCTGAGGCTCATGGTGTTCTCAGAAAATTAATTGGACTTGTATAGCTGTAACCAACAAGGGTGAGGGTTGCAATGCTATTCCTTGTAGTCTGTCATTTATTTTGTCACTGTGTTATTGCTGGTATTCAAAGTAACCGATAAAGCGAATAAAAATATGATGCCAGCTTGATGTAAGATTTCCTGTCAAATATTTTAGGACAGAGTCAGTGAGTCTGAATATTCTCTGCAAGTCGAATTATCCCCCCAAATACAAGGTTTTGCTGCCATGCTCAACAGGTGGGCTGGTTAGGAAAAGGTGACTCTGTCATCCAGCAACACTGAATCATCTAAAGGTGTGAGGGAAAGCAAACCCTATGAATTGCCACAGCTCTGTGCTGTGTAGATGCTGAACTAAATAATTCAGCCACGGTCCTACGTCAGCTGAGGTGGAAATGAGTGGCTGTGTGCTTTTGTAGTGACACAAAGCAACCGTGAGCAAAACTGGGCAAGCTTGGAAAACACATACTCAGATGATGAGGTTAATATTTTTCGTTGCACAGCCACGGCTGAGCACTGTGGTCCACTGGTTTGCCAGCAGCCCACTTCTGCTGCTGCAGAGAGGTTCTCAGGCATCAGGGTTTTTTTCCAGGAAAAGCATCTCCGTATGTGCAGCCTCACTGGCTGCTCTAACTTTCTAAGCAAGAGCTGAATCCTCAAATTACATTTGTTTTTACTTTGAGAGGCCAAAATTCCTTTTGCAGGTTCCTCTGGAGATGCGTGAGTCAGTGGTGAGACTCAGTTCCTGCACTGCCTCGGTGCAGAGCTAAACATCCACAGAGAACTGTAGATGCAGCTGAAATTATAAGTGTTATAACTTGGTCTTTATTATGGTTAAGGAATTTTCTTGGGGGGGGAAGATGAAATCAAGCCATTTCCGAATGAGAGGTATGCCCTAGTGGTACGCAAGACCTTTCATAGTGCATTTGTTGCTACAGCCAAAGTTTTAAATCTTCTGCAGATGTGGAAATTGTTGGAAGTCTTAACTTGCTCATTGCCTTATGATGCTACGCAAAAAAGTCTCTTCAAAGGCTCAATGATCAAGTTACTTGCTTAGGTTTTTTCCCCTCGTGCTAAATCATTCTATTCTGTGCCGCTGCTGACAAATTCACACTGCAGTCTAAAACGTGGTGCAGCTTGAAAAGATACTGTTGAAACATGGTAGGACAGTATGGGGTTAACTTTCTCTGGGGAGCGAGCTAGCTATTATTTATAAAAGGGCAGGTCCTGATTTTCATTTGTGTGGAAGCTCCTGTGTACAGCTGTGATGGTCAAAAGAAGCCACAATTTAAACAAGAATCAGGATGTTAGCAGTCATAATGGTTTTATATATATATAAACAATTACAACAGGTTTAGCACGAGCCACGAATTGCCAAGCTGCAACATCCAGCTCTTATGTTTGACGCAAAAATTAGAAGTAACTGAATGGTTATTGCTAACCTCAAGTATTAAGAAATTGTGGTCCAGGCCTCCAAAATCTTGAGGCTGTTCTTAAAATGTTGTGATTTGAAAGTGTTCCTTTGATATTTTAAAGAGGGTTCATTTGAGTTCGCTTCATGTACCTTCTACCTTTTTAGGCCATAGAAATCACAAAGGCAGACATATTTTTTATTATTTTTTTTTTTTATAAACAGAAACTGAGATTTGGTTGTATATTTATAGGACTACAAGGCCCATGACTCTTAACATGGCATGAAGTATCATGAGACTTGTGGTATGTGCCTCTGAGAGCTGGCAAGACTGTAAAGAACTTATTTTTATTGCCAGACTGGTTAAGAGATGACTCTGGTTATATGGAAAGAGCAGAACCTAAGGCAGGGCTCTCTTCATAACAAAACATTTCACTATGTTTATGCTCGTAAAATGCGACAAGCAGCAAAGAAAATGTAGGTCAAGTGAGGTTCACGGAAAGGCAGTCACAGTTTTTGTCTCAAAGATGCAGCTTAGGTGATGTTAAATTGTGTTTTCTTTCCGTTAAGTGTAAAGCTGCATCCCTGGCAGGTATTCACCACTGAACAGGAAGGCGACGTGCAAGCCTTATGGTAGGGATTGAAACATCTGTTGTTCTTACTCTTTCCCTGAATGTTAGTTAAGCTTCAGAGAGACCCTTCTTTTTCCTTGTTTAAGCATAACCTACTGTTTATAGTGCAGTAAAAAGCTGCATGGCACTTTGGGGAAAAGATCTGCTGTGCACAAATAGAGGTATAAGAGTCTCGAAACAATTTGGCAGTGTTACGCTCCTCTGCGTAGCAGACTGCCAGAGACAGTCCTGTGGATGAAGTCTTCAAAAATGAGGCCTAGAAACGTATGCATTAGCTTGTGCTGCCCTGGCGTGCAAGAAGAATTGTTGCCTGAGTGCTCCCACCATCGCTCACCAGCTCTGTTTCTAACAAACTGTTAGCAGCAGAATAAGCATCAGCTTTGGAAGAGGCTTCACAGAGCCCGGCTGGAGAACCAGCGTCTCCAAAGCAAGAGCAAGACAAGAGGAGTATCCCAAATGGGTTTAAATGTGCCTGCCCAGGAAGAGAAGATTTGGGTCTATGAGGAATAAGCCTCAAAGCAGGGGGGGAGGCATAAAGTGTCAGGATGTTGTGAGTACCCAAATGTCTCTCCTTGGCTCTGCGTCTAACCTGTGGGCATATTTTGCATCTTTTCTTCTGCATCGTCAAGAGAATTACACATCAAGTTCCACCTCCAGGGTCGCATCATGCTTGCACTAATGCCAAGAAGACAAAGAGATGTTTTAGCTCCTCTTGAGGGCTTCATTGCAGTGGATGATGCAGAAGAAGAGAAAACCAAGTGTGACTTCCAGGTCTGAGCAGGGCTGATGTCAAACAAAACCACCTTTACTTATAAGATGTGTGTGCGCAAGGGGTGCATGCCCTTCATTGCTGGCGCGGTCATGAGGCGTTGTCTCTTCTGGATCTATTTCCCTGCTTTGTGATGTGTTGTGTTAATAAAATCAAGGTTCCTTCTCAGAAGTGTGGCTTCTGAAACTGCCTGCAGTGCCCGTCCCCAGCGCAGGCCTGAACTGCAGGAGGCCCAGCGCGCTTTGGCAGATGTTTACAACATGTCACCTTATAAAATCACCTGGAAAGGCCAACGTGAATTCCTGTTAATGCCTTTTCTTTCTTGTGTTGCTGTTGGCTTTCAGCACGTGTGGAGCGAAAGTGAGGACTGCTTACCTTTTCTGCAGCTCGCACAGGACTACATCTCCTCCTGTGGGAAAAAGACACTCCATGAAATATTGGAAAAAGTCTTCAAATCCTTCAGACCCGTAAGTGCCTCATTTTTACTTCTAAACATTGACAGTTACCTGTGACTTCTAATAGGGTAGCGCTGGATGGAGCAAGGTGGTTTTTCTTTTGCAGGGATTTACATCTCCAGTCGGCTGCCTGGGTGCAGGGGTGTTAGCACATAAGCTGCTATCGGGCGATTGGAAATTGTTTCTTGGAAGCCAGCTGCCTTTTTATTTCCAGCCCTGCATCCAAGAGGATGAGATTCCCGTGCGGGGTGGGAGGCCAACTGCTGCGGCAGCCGGTGGCAGCAGCTCCCCAGCTGCGCAGGGGCTCCCGTCCCGCTGATGCAGCGCTGACTCCGAGGGACGGGATGCGAGTCAGCGCCGCGGGACTGTGTGGCAGAGTTATTTCCTGGCACTGAAGATGGGGATTTTTGCAGGGATCTGAGTAGCAAGAGTAAACCTCTGGGAAGCCGGAGAGAATTGCAGTTTCTCTTCGGAGTGGTTTGTTTTATTTTAGGGTTGGCTTCTTTTTCCTCAGGTGGTCCAGCTTTTGCTGTTAGGGTGGTTGCCGCTTGGTATTTGCAAATGCCAGTTTGGTCACTGCTTCAGAAGAGGTTGGAGCAGAAGCTTGGTTTTGTGGGAGGGAGGCTTGTATTTTTCTGTTTTGCTGCTACTCAACTTTCTCTGTCCTTGTTTAACACTAAGATTTGGGTCAAAGCCTGGGTTGCGTCAGGGGGAGGTAACTTAGGCTGGCCGTTGTCCTTCATTTTTGCCAAATCCCTTTGCACAGCCTCTCCTTTTGAGTGCCTGGGGCTGGTGCAAAGCAGAGTGGAGGTTCGTTGCCAGAGCCATGATGTCCGTGGGAAAGCTGACCTATGGACGTTTTTATACTCGACTGAAAATATAGATGTTTTTCCCTCCTCTGTTTTTCTGGCCGACTAATCGAGAAGACTGAAAATATATCCCGAGTATTTAGAGTGAAAGGGAGGGCTTAGAGCTCCAGTATGAAAACACCATCCCTCCCCATGTTACACCCTTGCATTGCCTTGCCACAGACCGCCACAGCTGGTCGACATAAAAGAGCATCATTTTAAAGAATCCTTTGAGAGACTGGAAATAAATAGAACAGATGCACCCTTTTCTTAGAAAGGACTGGGAATCTGATCTGCCAGTACAGCTGCTTGTAATTGTGGAAACATACAAAAATATAAATATGTTTCCCAGAACAATATTCAGCTCTTGGATCTTCGTAGCTGTTTTCTCCTGCTCAGGAAAACTGTGTCTTTGAGAAGAAACTTCCATTGGTTTAAGTAAAGAGGACTTCAAAAAGACTTAATTAAATTGGTACAGATCACTTATTTCATTTAAACCGCATTTATTTCAGCATAGCTTAAGTTGCTGAGAAATTGGCTTCAGCCAAACCAAGTTAAGCTACTCTTCAGAATAAAAAGGTGCAAAGCAAGGGGAACCATTGTACTCATTTAGTCTGGGCCCTTCATTAATACATCACATGTCACCCCACGATTCCTACCACCGAGCGCATAAATTGTGGCTGAGCTGGAGAGTATCTTTTCCAAAGACACCCAGTCTTGATGTAAAGTCTTCAGGTGACTTAAAGGATACAACACTACTGGGCACTTTGTCTGACCATCATCATTAGTTACGCTCCTGTGAAAAGCCCTTGTATTTACAATCCGCGTTTTTTCTAGTTTTTGCTTCCTAGCTGTTGAATTTCATTATGCTTTTGTCCGCTGTAGAACTGCGTCCTCAATTATAAGAGACCTCTTGCAGACTGTATTCAAGTACCTCTTCATTTTCTCTTGGATGTACCACAAAGATTTACGTTTCTCAGATTCTCCTTTGACCTAGTATTGAGAGATTTGCATCAGTGTAACAAAACTGAGTTTATCATTCGAGGGATGGTTGTAAGTAGACAAGTCTAATAAGGAATGTATTGACATTTTCCCCTCATTGTAATTATTAAAAATAGCGTATGCATGGTAGGATAGATTTTAAAAAGTGAAGGGTGTTACACTAGATGTATGGAAACAGTTATTTTACAACCTCAGGCCTTTGCCAGAACAAAGCCACTTTTTGTCAGTACGGGGAAATGATTTCCTTGGCATTACTTTGCACTGTTCCCCAGCTTTTCTCTGCTGGACCTGTTTTACTAATGAAACCATCTTGCTGTGAGCGTGGAGGTAACAGCGCATTTGCAGGGCATTTTTTCTCCACTTTCCCAACCAAGTCTACTGCTGGAGACCAGTCTGGCAAATTTCAGTTTGAAGAACGGCGGTTAGGAAAAACTAGTGCTGAAGGTCAGACCATGCTCTTCTGATGTGTCCTGAGGTGTCTGATGGTCCTGGCTATTCAGTCTGAGACACTGCGAAGGTTTTCAGCATGGGCTTGGTAAGCACCTTCTGAAAGTCTTTCCCATCTCAGTATTTCCAGCCAGACATCCAAGATTATTATACAGTTTTGAAAGTCTTTGTTGGGGTCCTTTGAAGGGAAAAGTTTAGGAGGAGACACCGGTGGTGCATCTGCAGCTATCCATGCCCTCATGCACGGCACGAGCACCTGCCTTCCCTTATCTGAAGGCTCCCAGACCAATTTTCTCCCAGTAACTCATCTCAGCCCAGCTCCTCACATTTGTGGTAACAGCCCAGCCATGTCTCTAGGGGCACACCCTAGGGCTGCAGCATGGGAAGGGGCTGGCTGCTCAAGCTGCTGGGCCCCGTGTTTCAGAGGCGGTGAGAGCAGTGATGCCCAGCGATTAGCATCTCTCTCAGTGAGAGACACAGGTTTCCCTCCGCTCGCCACTCTTCCCTGGACTCAGGAGGCAATGAGGATGGTCTAGGGGCTGCTCCCCAGCCATCACTGCTCTCAAACATCTCTCCCTTATGTTTTATGGGTGTAAACACAGTGCCAGGGCAGGATATTTATTTCGATGAGGCTTTTAGAAAGTGTTGGTTAACCTGCAACAGCTAAACAGCACCTCTGAATCCTGCTGTAGACAAGGTCAAGCTGTTTCTTTACTGAAGGTGGTGGTGGGCATGTTGTCTCTGCCCATTACTGCAATCCTGGGTCAGTTTCCACAAAACTCTGTGATGTGCCTTATTACCCACTTATTCAGGGAGCATCCAAAAGTACCAGACACCACACAGTTACATGAACTGGTATCGATAGCACTGGGCTCAAATGCTGCTGTTTGCCTCAGAGCACCCCAGCTCCTCCGACACCCGTGTCTCTCTGGTGCCAGAGGTGTCCATGCTGGTGCCCCTCACACTGGGATTTGACAGAACCGCGTTATCTCTAGTGTAGCATCATGTGGACTGCTAAAGCTTGGTCTTTTACTTGGTTTATTTTTCAGTGTGCTTGTATGTCAGCTTCTGGTAGGAGGCAATGTCACTATGCTTTCATGACTTAAAACCTACTAGGTTATTTGTATAAAATCAGGGCGTAACTTTGAAAGAGTTAAGAAAAAAAGAAAATTAAAAAATGCCTGAGGGACATCACACCAACTGGCAGAGTTTGCAGAGAACCAAAACATGGGTCATACAATTCAGCAGCAAATTCCAGGGCTCCCACATTGAGCTTCCCCTTGGCTGTTTGGCTGATGGATCAGCTCTTTCTACACCCTTTTCCTGTTTTACCTCTTTCCTCCTTGTTTTTGCTCTCCATTAAAGTCCTTTCAAGACTGCCACATAGATGGTATTTTAATATATGAAATAGATATGGACTAGAAGCAGAAACTAGTATGTTTGAAAGAAGATCAAGTGGGAGTCAGTCTAGGATCAGCTCAGGCCGGCTTCATCATCTTAGTGTGTCCTCATCTTTCATACACCTTCCCTCTGCTTTGGGGGGACCAATGTTTGTAGAGCACCCTGCACTTTGGACCCAGATCCTTCCTCCTTGGGGTCAAGATGTGGACTGATTTGTCAATGCAGTGCAGAGAGCAGTAAGGGGTTAACAGCAGTGAGGGACCATAGTCCTGTGGGAGGCGACGAGATGTGACCCCTAAAAGCAGGACCTGCATGGTTGAGGTCCTCAGTGCCTTGGAAGGTCCTAAAGTGTCTGTGAGAGAACAAAACTGCTCGTCTCTTGGAGGAACAACCCATCCCCATCCTTCCTATGCTCCATAAAAACACTAATCTCAGCCACATTACTCTTTGATTTACGCTGTGCCAGGGAGAGGAGAGCTGGGATTCCCGAGGGCAAAGGGAGAGGGGATGTGTGAAAAGCAGGACGTGCTCCCCATCCTTCAGGATCGTGTGAGTCTTTGCAGTTCTTGTGGTGTATGTTGTGTTTTCCTTGCTAATGTTGCGTGGGAAAGGCTTACAACATCCCATGAAATGAAGATTCATGTGGCTCATTTCCCTGCAAATCAAGGAGGAATTATAACTAGAGCTGGGCAAAAAAAATGTGATCAAAGGTCTTTCTGCTGAGTGATATAAACAGAGCAGTACAACAGTCACATTTAATTTGAATACGCCGAGTCAGTTTAGCGAAACTAGTACTGTGGGTAAGGAAGTCTAGAGGCCTTGCTTTTGCATTTTAAAAGCTGAGTATTTTAATTTTAGAATTATAGAATTGCCCAGGTTGGAAGGGACCTTTCAGATCATCGAGTCCAACCATCAACCTAACACTGACAAAAACCATCACTAAACCATGTCCCTAAGCACCTCGTTACCAGGGATGGTGACTTAACCACTTCCCTGGGCAGCCCGTTCCAATGCTTAGTAACCCTTTCAGTGTAAAAATTTTTCCTAATATCCAGTCTGAACCTCCCCTGGGGCAACTTGAAGGTGTTTTCTCTTGTTCTATTGCCTGTTACTTGGGAGAAGAGACCGACTCCCACCTCTCTACACCCTCCTTTCGGGTAGTTGTAGAGAGCGATAAGGTCTTCCCTCAGCTTCAACATGAAACAAAACGCCCGCATCCTGAAAATGAACCAAGCAGTTTCACGTTCAGTTAAGCATTTGACTTGAAAAATATGTATGCATTGGAATATTTATTCTTTGTTCTGCTTAGAAAACAAGAACGTTTTAAGCTTGGGGTCTCTCCATAAGTATTTTTAAAATGTGAAGGAGGGGTTTAGTCAGCAAATTCTCCTTCCATTTCCCTGCCAAAGAAACCCTGCAACTAAAAAGCTGTTTTTCTCCCAGTGGCAGTGAGGAATACAAGCTTTATAGGACCCAGAGGCTACTTCTGTGCATTGTCTTTGTACCCTCTGAGTAATTTTGAACGTTGATCACGGACTAAATTAGTTCAGGTCCCTAAAAATCTGCCTCGTCACAGCCTTCTCATTTTCATGCTACCACCTAGTGAGTGTTGCTCTCCTCCTGATTTTTCTGGGTTTTGCCTCTTTTGAGAGCTGACAGCTGCGTCACCCTCCAACCAGGGTGTTGCATGCATCTGTGCTGCTCTTCCAGCCCTGGCAACCTAAACACACGGCATTCCCAGTAATGCCTGGCATGTGATTTTTCCTTTGTGGGTATTAATAGCTGCTAGTGCAGGATTCTAATACGAGATTTCCACAACAGATGCGTTATTTTGACTGTTACTTGGTTTATCTGTCTTCCTGACTTCTGTTGGCTTGGCAACCTTTTGGAGGAGAGGGGAAAAGTCCAGACATCGCTGTTTGCTCCTTTTTGCCTGTAGCAAACAAGTGCTGCTGCAGCCATCAGAGCCATCAGGTGGAGGCGTCCAGACATTGTCCAAGGAAGATAGGCTGGCCGTTCTTCACAAGCCCAAATCTATTTTGCAGAAATTTAAAGGAGCTCTGGCAATTTTGAGCTGAATCCGGAGTATTTCTCACTGCGAGGGCTTCACCCAGCGTGCAAGGCTTCATCTGGTGTGGTGGAGTGAAGGGTTCAAGAGGAGCACTTAACATGGTGGGGTCTTTAGGTTTTTAGGGACTCCTTGCCTACTCCATACTAGCCAGTTCTGCATGAGGATGCTTTCTTCTTTGGCTTTTATAGGGTTGCCGAACACAATCTTAAACCAAGATAACTACTGCTACACTATTACCCTGGTTCCTTTTGAAGTTAAACCACTGCCAAGCCTAAACACTCAGTAATTCATGATAAGACCTCAGGGAAGATCGCGAAGCTTTTTGCACGTGCTTTGATTTTGGTTCTATTTATCTTCTGGTCTCTGAGCACTTAATTTGGTGTGATGAGGATGTGTTTTCAAATCTTTCTCCATCACAGGAGGGAGGGAAAGAGACTCGAGATGGTTATGCAATACTATTATTCCAGGATTTGAGGTTTTCAAGAAGTGGTACCTAGGTAGCGTGTGAAGATTTGCAGCGAAGCTGCACAAGTGGGTAATTTGCTATTACACAGTATTTTCTCTTCTTTATAGTTACTTGGGCTTCCAGATGTTGATGATGATGCATTTGAAGAGTATAACGCAGATGTGGAAGAAGAGGAACCAGAAGCCGATCACCAACAGATGGGTGTCAGTCAGCAGTGATTTTCTGAGAAGCTAAAAAAATTTGAAAGCCTTTGGTACCAGGTGGGGTCAGGTGGTCCCACGTTAGCCTGTTCGAATTAGCGCATCACATGGGGATATCTGGCTCCCAGGATAAAAGTTTAACGAAACGATTTAAAAAAAAATTTAATAATAATAATAATCTGTGATGAGCTTTGCTAAGAAGTGACCTGAATTTTGCTCCTGCTTCAATGGGTTTTCTATGGAGTTGTCTTGGTAGCATTCTGCCGTTATCAGTCTAGAAGTAGTTTTGTCGCTGACTTGTCTCTTCGATTTGTGTTCGAGAGTAGCGTTCGCTGACGTGAATGTAGAGTACCGAGAATGTAGGAAGCGTGTGGTGAGAGGGCCAAGTCCTCACCAGTGACCTTTCCGAGGAAACCAGCGCAGAGAGCAAACGCGACCTGCGCTTTTATTTTTAGTTCAACAGCTATGGTTTTTGACAAAGTACCAAACTTGGAGAGATTTCTCCTGAAAAGCACTAGTTTAACAGTGGTTGGCACTGCAGAAGTGCACGTGAAGGCTTAACAAAAACCATGGGAAGTGGGAAATCCAGGGGAGTATTGGTGTCAGATGTATTGATGTTGTTTTACTGACACCCGAGTTTACAAGTGCTGGATTAATAACTGGGAGTAATTAGTATCAGCAGTACATGTTATAACCAACCCTGGTACTCCAGCATCATGTGATCCAAAGCCAAATGCTGCTTTCTACAAATCAATTAAAAATTAGCCATGGCCTAGCACACTTCTGCATGACAACCAACTTTAAGCTTCGCTGTTTTTAATACACTCCTAAATTATTACTCAAACCTCGCGGCATCATGAATTAAAGTGCAACTTAACTTTGAAGCCATAGGGGTATAAACCAGCACCTGGCTCTTAAAATTATGCCAGACCTGTTCCTCTCCCTGGGCCTTTGAGCTAATCCAGGCATTTACACCTCATCGGAGAGGAGCTAAAATACTACTGCTTTGGCTGATATAAAAACTAGTGAGGTTTTACTTAGCTGGGGACTTGGTCCCCAGAGGGGTTTGGTGGGGTCTTGGTATAAAGGAGAAGACGACCCCTCATGTTTTATACCTATTTTGCATAGATTTAAGCGACTCAGATGAGTGCCAGACTGTGAAGATGCAAGGTCTCTTTATTTACTTGCCTTTTGTACTGAGAATATAAGAAGCAAAGGGATTCTGTTGTTATACAG
>KZ507720.1:32786-63604 GCA_002844005.1 Limosa lapponica baueri
TCCCCTCTCTCAGCTGCAGTTGCTGCTGCTGCTACAGCAAGCTGTAGCCAACACAGGCTGGCAGAGCAGGCATGTGGCTCAGCAAGCCACAGTCAACCAGAAGAGCAGGTCAAACACATCGGCAGGAGCCACTGCCTGCAGCAAGCGAGCACCAACATTGCACGTGGAGCTGTCTTGGCCACAGCATCACATCAGGACTTTGCAAAGTCCCCCATAGTCCCCGAGAAGCAGGAGACCATGGGAAGCCAAACAGGCTTTGCGGAGTTTGACCTGCCAGATGTGCAATGTGGATCCTCCTGGCTATTTTCTCTTTCATATCCTATTGGCACCATATGAGAGATTCCATGCGAATTAGGCCTGACTCATCCATGGAAGAAAACCCTGCGTGGGGAGGAAACAACTTGATCCTATGTGGAAGCAGCAAAAGCCTGGTTTAATTTCCCTCCTCTGCTGTGACCGTTCGCATTCTTTCAACACTACATGACATATTCTTGCATTCACGCCATGAGGGTTATCTCAGAAATGCAAGTACCTTCTTTATTTCTTTAAGTAAAGAAATACGTGTTTGGTGGCCAAGTGCAGGGAGTGGAAGTATCCCAGGTCTGTGGGTGGGCTGTTAGTGGGGACACCCACTGGGTTTGCATCCCCTGGGAATACGCTGGGCAGGACAAGCTTAGTTGCTCCCCAGTGGCTCTAGTATTAAGTGGTGCCACTGGGTTTGTTTACCGATAAACTTGCTAAGATGTGAAATCTGTGTGAAAAGACAGCACATGGTTAAAGCTAATTTTACTGACATGGCTCAGCAGTTACAAGAGCCTCATAAAAGTCTAGAGAGCAAAATCCCCATCTCCTCTTCAGCTTAATCAGTGAACGTGAGGGCTGATTTTCAGCCAGTTCCTCCACTTTTTGAACATTTAACCAACTGCTTTACTGCTGCATAGAGAACTCCTAAGGATGTTCTGGTAAAGCCTTTTCCTTCTAGCTTCAGGATTTGCTGGGTCACGGAGTCCCTTGTCATACTGCCCTGGCACGTGTACGTGAGCGCCAGAGGTGCCTCGGAGGGCAGACGACAGGGATGCACCAGGGAATGGCCTGGCCCTGATCCAGAAGGACGGGACAGCCTGATGCAGAGCCTGGGGAGAGGCTGGGACGAGAAGCCACATGCTGACTGAACCCTGCTGGAGCCAGCAGCTGGGCAAGCCGCTGCGGAGGCAAAGCTCACCCACGGCTCCATGAGCCGGTGTCACTGTGCGGAGGTGGCACAGACATGCACGGGGTGCCAAGGCAGGCACCCTGGCGTGTCTGCTCCCTCCTACGCCAGCGCAGGAAGTTTTCTCCCCAGCCCTGCCCTAATCACTCGTTATTTCTGGCCTCTGGCCACGGTTTGCTGCTCCTGGTGCCTCTGGTACAACTATGGGCAGAGCTGCACTGTGAAGTGAGATGGGTTAAAAACCGACGAGGGGCAACTAGGTTTCTGTTTTCTTCTGAAGGACTGTTTTAAAACTCAATCATGATAGCAGCTCACGTACAGTTGCCTCAGCTCAGGGAGCAGGGGACAGCAGCACAAGGGGCCAGGGATGGGGACAGGATGGGTGGGAATGTCTTCGGTTGGCTTTGCTGCCAAAGCTGGCAAAGCAACACCCCTACATCTCAGCCTTGCTAGAAGCTGTCTCTGTTCTTCCTGGGCTCCCATCACTTTGCTGGCAGATTCCTACATTGCTTGAAGGAATTGCATTTCCCTTTAGGGAGTAAATGGTTCACGTAGTTTGGCATTTATTCTGTCATGGCATATGTGGGACTATCATTAACATTAACAGGAATGACACATCCATCCAGCAGAGAATAATCTGCTTAATGGCTAAATAGGAAAGCTGTGTACATTAAATTGCAGGCAGCTAGTCAGCTTTGTGATGTAGTTTTCCCTTTGATAAAATTGGGACTCATGTCAAAACAGGAAATCAATTTTCCCTCTTTTTATTCAATGGGTGCCATAAATACAAACCTGCCCCTTGACAACCCATAGAGATCTCTGCTGTAAGTGATGTATTTATAGGAGCGGCCATGCCGTAGATGCCTTAATGTAACACCAGCTTCTGGCTTTGTTGGACTGATGGCTTCTGAAGTGACAGATAGTCTGGGACAACATTTGTCTCAGCTCACTCCCTGTGTCAACCCATGAACGGCTTTTATGGGATGAACGTAAGCATTTAAAGTGTCTTCGATGGAAAGCAGGAGAGCAAGGTGAGTTGAAAGAAACGTGAAAAAATGCAAGCAGATGGATGACAGGTACTTGATTTGTAGAAGTATAAGTTACTGCCAAATATTTAGCTGTTCTCAAGAAGAGAGTAAAATTTGGGTGCCTTTCTTCAGAAAATTCAGATCTGTTGTACTTAAGCCCATGCTATTCTTTCAATAATTAAAGTTCTGGCTACAAATTTGCATAAATAAGGGTAGAAGTTCTCTGTTACGCATTTTAATAAGTGAATTGGAAACACAGCTAGAGAAAAAGGGAACTAGGGAGAAGAGTCACTGGGGTTCTAGCCACAGCGAGGCTCGGGACCACCATTTGAACAGCTGCCTTCTCCATTACACATTCAGCTCCTCAGTAGATGTGTAGCAGTTGCTGTTTTTCAGTATTTAGAGTGCATACACCACTGCACTGCCAAAACAGACTTTGAAGAGTGTGTGCAATAGGCAGCCCCTGTGTGCACAGCAGCAGCATTAGCAGACGACAGCACCTGGATGGCACGCACGTTTTTGGAGGCAGCCTAGCTCAAGCGGGACTTCATTCTGCATTTGGCCATTCATTTCTCTCCAGCCTTGCTCTCTCAGTTGTGCCAGTGAGACTATTTGTCAGGAGCCACAACGAACAGGACTGGAGACTTGATTTGTGTTAAAACCTCCCATGCAGACGAAGTTATTTCTAACCCAGGCTAGTCCACTTTTTGGCCCCAAATCAAGAGCTGATGGAACAAGGGGATCTTTTTAAGGGGCAATGAATAGCGAGGGAAGAAGCCACTGCTGAAAGAAATGTGAGTCTGCCTAAGATGATGGTCTGTACATGCTTCACTGCTGTTTGTTTATGGACAAGGATGTTCATTGTGAGTTGTAGCCAACCCTGAACTGGAGGTGGAGGTTACACATGAACAACGACGAATGTTTAAGTACCTGAATTCACAACTGTGTTAATTAACAAATATTAAGGTATCATTAAAAGTGCAAGAACTGAGCTAAAGATCCTTTTGGTTTTCTCAAGAGACCTGGAGAAATCAGGACAAAGTGTGTTTCCTTCCCACATTGCCATCCCCATCATTCCCACTGGATAAGCTTGTCCCCCACTGCTGGCCACCGAGCAGCTCTCAGCTGCTAAAAAATAAATAAATCAGGCCAGATGTGTGGGACCCACATCTGGGTTAGAATAATCCACTCAGCCCTAGCAGCTCCCCTGGAGCCAGGGGACAAGTCTCAGGTGGAGGGGAACCAGACCGAGCATCCCTGACCCCCCTCCCCAAGAGGAGCAGCTCAGCTCCGGTTAACTGGAAACACACCAGGCTCACACTAAAGCGCAGGCAAACCACGAGCCAAGGGAATATCATCCTTGATATTTTGTTTAAACAACAGTTTCCCGTTTAAGCCCTGTATGCTACAGCTGTATATGCTACAGCCTGATAATTAACAGCTTGTTGATTGTGTCTGGGGTGGATAATAAAGACATTGTGCCCTGTCTTCTCCTCTCCCCATCCCAAATAAGGAGGTACTGCGAGTGCCCTTCAGGGCTGCCACCAGCTCCTAACACGGGCTATCCCCAGCACAGGTTACACCCAAAGGGGATCAAAAAACCAGGACAAGTGAGTACCTTAGTCCTCTCTCTGGCCCCTTGTCTCCGTCTGTCTTTGCCGCTTCTTACCTCCCACGGGGAAAAGAGCTGTAGTATAACTTCTCCCCTCCTTCCCCCATCCTGGCTGCTCCCGGGGGAGTGGGGAGGGAAGCCGGAGGCAGGGTGGTCCTGTCTGCAATCCCCTCGGCTGCCGCAGCTGCAGCCCTTCACCCTGCAGGGGCAAATTGCTGGAAGCTGCAGCACAAAGACAGGGGAACAGAGAAATTTGTTGCCTCGCAAGAATTTGTATCAATATACAACCTGGTTTCTTTGGTGTTTTCCTGAAAATGTAATCTCAAATGCTGCGGCTTCTATCATCACTTTTGAAATCAAATATTTCTCCTGGAAAGCACTTTTCTGCCCAGCATCAGGACAAGAAAGCTCACCCACAAAGCAGAGGCTCTTCAGAGCTCCAAATTATGCATAGTGGCTGTTCTTAACACAAGTAACAGGCAGCATTCATAAAAAAGCCTTAGCATGGGAACAGGGTCGAGCTGAGAACGTGATTATTCTGCTGCTTAAAGAGTACTAGCCTAGTGCAGACTCATCCTGGCTTCTCTGGCTGCCCCATAGGATTTGAAGAGATGAAGAAGGAAGATCTGATAAGAAGGAATGGTGTTTTGGCTGGTGGAGACACTAGATACAGGAGACCTTCGCAGATACTGCTCCTTGTTCCCAGAGGAGAAGGAGCTCAGGGCTGCAGATGGCTTTGGGCAGTTTGCAATTGCAAGGGATCGCATTTTATTTTTCACTTGTGACCAAGTCAGCTGCTGTATTAAAAAATGACCACAGGCAAAATCAGTGCTGGACACGGCCACGATATGGGGAGGAGAAACCGTCCAGTAGTACATCTGCTCCCCTGGCACTCAGCCCAGCACATTAACCAGCAGCGTTGGGGAAGAGAAGGGGAGGGGAGAAAGAGCTAAAGCCTCCAGAGGCTTCCCTGTTTGATGGCAAGTCTTTCTTGGGCAAAATCTTCCCGTGTCGGGTGAGTTTGTGCACCCCTGTGCAGCACACTCTTAACTCCAGACATATGATTAAATGGTTTCTTAAGCAGGGGCAATCTGAAGCGTGTATTTATAGGTTTTTCTCCCGATCTCTTACGTGGAACCCGTGAAAGAGCAGGGTATAAGACGCTTAAGGGAGCATGTGGGGGGATGCAGTTACCAGGCTTGCCAGCCTGCGCAGGCGTACAGGGAGGTAGCCAAGCGGGGCTGTGAGGTCTGTCTGGGAGCCTCCCTGAGGATGCCCTGGGGCTGGCAGCTAGAGTGGCAGGACCCTACTCTTCTTCGAACAACCTTTCTTTGCTGTGGGGAAGAAGATCCCTCTGTGCTGCCACATCCCGCTTGCCCTACCAGCTGCTGGAGACTGCAGCAAGGGGAATCCCAAAGGCAACGGTTTTGGATCAGAAACCTCCTGACCCCCACCAGCCCCTTGCTAGAGCTGTACAAGCTCTCACACACGCTGGCAGTCCCCAGGGCACATTCACTGTAGGATGGATTGGGGTCCATCACTTCCAGTGTAAGTGCTCAGGGACCTATTTCTTTGTCTGGATTTCTCTGCTGCCGCCACAGAGGGGGCACTGATCTCTGCCTGGGAGCCCTGTGTGCAGTCACTGTGTCAATATTTAATCATGGTAATTAGTAACAGGCTGGGTGGCTCAGGAATTCACAGCTCAGCACTTACCTCATTCACCTCACCCATCTTTTGGGCACGTAAGGGATGTGTCTACAGCAGAGAGAAGCAAAGGCTCAAGTAAGTATAGCTGCCCCATTTTTATTGCTAAAGGTTGTATTCATAGGCTTTCACAAATGCATCTTCCTTCTGCTCTGGTGGCACGTGAGGCTGTAAACCTAGGAACAGAGGAACTCCATTCCAGGTCAAAACAAATTAGTTTTGTACCTAACCCAGGGGCAGCTGCCCTTTGCTACCAGTGTTTTAAGGCTTTTAGATACCACAGACTGGTGGCAGTGCAGAAAGCAGCCTCTTTCCTCTGAAAACTGGAGTAAGGCAAGACCCTGCATGCCCCGCGTAGCTCTATCCCCACACTACAGTGCAGCAGAACACACGTCCAGTTGTGTCGATCAATGCCCTGCACCTCTCCCAAAGGCATCAGCTACCAGGAGAGGGTCCTCTCTGTTTTAAAGCAGGAGGCTCAGCCAGCAGACTGGGGCTGGCTGCTTCTGAAATCTTTAGGAGTTTCTGTTCAGGAGAGTTACAGATTAAGCTTTCCTTGGGGACATTGTAAATGAGATCCAAGGCTACCTGCTTTGAGCCAGCTTTCCAAAACAGCAGAAGGACTCTCACTGGCGGTGTACTGGAGCTAAGGCTCCAAGATATGCTGATTCTTTGGCTCTGAAATTTCAAGTTAATAGTTGTAGTAAAATGAGACCCAAATGCAAAGAGTTGCAAGGCGAATGGGCAATAAAATGGCAGATAAAACTTAACATAGGTAAATGTTTCTGGGACGTTTTCCTGCAAAAGAGAAGGTGCAGAGGGGGATACTAGCAGTCTGTAAAGTAAAGAGAGATGTGAAGGTGGAGAACAGGAGAAAGGTTTTCACTTTCTCCTCTGATACAGGAGGTAAGGGCCATTAACGAAATGAGCAGGAGGCAACTTCAAATAAGTGAAAGGTGTTACTTCACCCAAAAAGTACTCAAGTGGTGGAATATGTTACTTAACACAGGAGGATGTGGGTGCCCAAAGTTTAGCTCAACTAGGCAAATTTGTAGAAGAACTGACTTTTAGGGGGACCAGAAATGGCCGTAGTGCCTCCCATTCTCTTTTTAGTGGCAGAGGAGAAGCTGCATGCAGCCATCAGAACAGAACAGAAGCTGTATCAAGTCCTGAACGGGAGAGACCTGTCATCCAGGGAAGCAAAATTTGCTGTTCATATAATAAAAGAGTGATGGACTCACAACATACATCTCCATCATATGTTGAAGCCTCTGTTGTCAGCACTTACTGCACAACAGAAGATAGTTTCTGGGTCAATGTCCCCTCCTTATCTATCTTCACCCTGTCCCATATCTTCAGCAGGGCACCGATCGCACCACATCAGGTGTCTAGCATATATGAGTGTTTGATAGGAGATAAAGGTTTGAACTGGACACAACACTCACCAGTCTCAGCCCTCTCCAGAAATATGGATCAGTGGGCAAAGTACTGATAACAGTCCTCCAAGACACACCATAAACTGGGCTCCTGCTTTTTTTAGCATGCAAATTCTGCAAAATATTGCAAATACAGAGCTATCAGCCTCCGACCAAAGGTGCTGGCCCTTGGGACCACAGACTGGGAGAAGGTCTATGGCACTGTGGTGTAGCAAAGGGGGCAGCAAGGCAGGGATGACCCATCAGGGTCTGGTTTGAAGGGAACCAGCTACTTGGCTCTCTCCCCTTGCACATATGTACTGAGCTGTCTACTCTGTGATGCCTGGGGAGATCCACCTACCATCATAGCAGCGGCCTGCCCACTGTCTCACACCATGCTGAAGATACTCAAGATATCATTATCAGCTTTCTCTAATGCCTTTCTGCACACGCTAGTATGTATGCAATAGCTACAGTAATGTAAAAACCTATGTATGTATTTTTATATAGCTACAAATAGCTATTTTGAGTCTGCTATTTTCCAAGGAGATGAGGATTTGGAAAGGGCCTTTTTTCCCCAGAGGAGGCAATTAGGTAGTCTACCTATTTTAATGAGGGCTGTATCCTGCTCTGCCAGCGACCAGTGAGGAGGGCTGCCACAACAGCCGAGCGGTGCAGCCGGTAAGCATTTGGCTTCATCATTTTTCGACAGGACCTGGTCTCTCTGGAACATTCATAAATAATTAACCCTGCTGGGGGTGTGGGAACCGGCTCATCGCTGCAGACCCACAACAAAACAGACAACAAAACCCCAACCAAACCCCGAATCTTTTCTAATTAGTGGTGTGAAGCTGCCTACTAAACTGAGCTCAGAACTGAGCTTCTTGTTCATGCTGCAGAGGAGAGGGTATGGCATTAGCACCCCTGGGGGCTCATCAGTCACGGGGAGAGGGAGGGGGAAATATCTGGAGCCCTGATGAGCGCGGATGGCAGGAGGTGAGTGAATAGGGAGCTTCACTCGGAACTTGACAGCTGCAAGGCTCCACGTCCCGACAGCAGTGCCTCCTGGAGCTTTTGTTTCTCTGCAGCCAAGATGACAGCCTTGTGTATCTTTTCACTGGGGTACGCCTTCCTTCCAGACACCGGTGCTGTGCACATGGGACTGAGTATTGTCAGAGCCTGTCAAACAGTAGGGCATTAAGGGAAAATAAGAGGTGGCTTTCTTCAAACCCAGACTTTTCTCATTTCTTTCAATGAGAGCAGCTTATTTGACTGGATCACTCCTTGCTGCATGAAGGGAGAAGGAAATAGTCAGGAAATATGCCCTGTGTGGGCAACGATTAGGAAAAAAAAAAGCTGCCTTCTCAATGCAAATGGAAATTGGTAACAAGGGAGCGATACGCTCAGAGCTTTCTGAGTCTGGCTTTCTCATCCCCATCCTGCCACCCTTGTGTGCGTCAGCATCCTTCCCACGCGGTGACCCTGTGCTGGCACTGTCGTCACGCTGCTGTGACCTCTCCGAGTTCAGCGCTGTGCCTCCCGACCTGTGTCAGTGAGAGATGGAGGGGGCTGCGCTCAGCCACGCATCTTTGCGACAGCACAGCGGAGACATGCGAGTCGGGGCGGACATGCCCCTGTAGCACAGCAGCCTTGGCTTTGCCGGCTGGCTTCGTTTCTGAATCTCACCCCAGCATAGCAGAAAACCACCCATGGAGGACTCCAGGTGTGTATCTGAGTGAGCCAAGGTCCCCAATTTAGTGTGAGATTCTACAGCCTTCATCACCTCGTGGACTTCTTAAGGCTGCAAATGCTGGAATAGATGCTTTGGTTTTGGCTGGAGCAAACGGTGAAAGCTCCAGGTTGGGCTGGGATGCAGGAGGGTGGTTTGGGAACTGGCTGCAACTCTGACAATAACTTGTACAGGCAGCCTGTGGGCTTTCCTCTGAACCCCAGCCTTTCCCTGCTCTTCATGCAGTTCTCTAAAAGCAATCTCCTCTTGCCTGTTTCCACTCCTGCCTCTGATGTGGAGGGGGTCTGCACAAGCCATTTTACTCTGTAGCTTTTGGTCTTCCCACCCACCAGAAGCCCTGCAGAAAGACCTAAGGGTGATGGTTCCCAATTTAACCTGCATGGACGATGCCATGCTGCAGTGAAAAAAGGGAGACACTGGATTCATATATATAAGAGAGTGTCATACATTAGGCACTGTGAGCACCGCAGAGCTGCTGGAGTCCTGTATTTAGCATCTGACAGCACACAAAAAAATCCCCAGTTAATGTATTTCAGTAGTTCAGGGGAAAGCAATGACCCGGGAGTGGTGTCTAGATAACACCAAAAGACTGTGACAAAAGGTGACAAAAGACTGTTCAAACGGACAGTGCTCAGTGGCACAAGAAAGGAAAACAGAAGATTGAGAAGAATAAGGCCTGCAGCCCTCAACCATGCTGATGATGATGTGCAGGGAATAGTCTTTCCACCACAGGCAGGACAAGGAGAAGTGAACTTAAACTGCAGCAAGGGAAGCTTAGTCCAGAAAGTTAAGTTTCCTAACTCTAGGCGTTGTGAGACACTGGAGGAGATTGCCTGGGGTGCTTATTGAGTCTCTGTTGCTGAAGGTTTCTAAGAGCAGACTAGGAAAACATCTGTCAAAAATGGTTTACATCTAATTGATTCTGCCTTGGAGCAGAAGGATAGACTAGATGGCTACTAAAGGCCTGAGGCAGTCCTGTTTCCTGAGGTGTTTTTAGATGTGCTAATGATCTAAACAGTTCATAAGAGCTAGGTACTTGTTTTTAATACCTAGCATACCCAGCATGTTTGGCATGCTCTTACCCATGGTCTGGCTCAAAGGGAAACTTCTCTTTCAGTCAGCTAGCAATGTCCCAAGCAAATTAGCTGTATTAAAAATGCCATTCATGGTACATATTCTTAAAAGCAGCATACTCATCAGGTTGCTAGCCAGCCAGCTTCAGGACACGGAGCACACGAAATCCCTGGCTCATGCATTTATGAAACCTCTGTCCCCATGTCCTCCTTAAGTTAGCAAAAATCTGTGATTTATGACAATAAACAGCCTTGATTAGACTTGACCAGGGTTGGGAGAGCTCATACAAGCAGGTAAGGTGTCAGGTCACAGGGGACAGAACTCCCAGCACAGGCTGGAACAAGCACCGGGGACACTCTGCTCTGGGGATTTCCAGTTATTTTCCGGTACAGCGTGAGCTAGCCTGGCTTGGCCTACCGTACTCACCAGAAGGCAACATGCTAAAATTCACCGCTAACCTGACTCCCATGGAAAAATGGAGAACAAAAAGATACCTGCTTTCTGAGGATAGAGCATACCACAAGCTGAGATGGCATGTCCACCTGTGGGTGACAGACGAGCCTCCATACAGACTGGTTTTGCAGTAGCTGTCAACCAGTTCTTGATGCAATCTGCACAAAAAAACCCCAGATTTCCATTAACCCCTGTGGTGTTGGACTTGGAGCCTCTGCAGAGGAAAACCTGCTAGGAGAACCTTGTCACTACATAAATTCTTCCCCCACGCTCTCCTGTAACACACATCCTTCACAGATCTTAATAACACCCATTTCACGTTGCTTCCCCGGACTGTTTCAGCTCCAGCACCATCTACAAGACATGGAGAACAAGGTAGGAAGCTGCGGCAATGCTGCCCGGGTCACAGCACAGGACAAGGGGCAGAGCCAGCAGGCTGTGCATTGCTCACGGGTAAAACTCCCATTTTGTCCATTCTTTTTTGTCTGCTCAGCTAAAAAACAGCTCTAAGCACAGTCCTGCCTAGCTTCTGACCACTTGTGAACAGCCCATGCTGTCCACGTGCCTCAGTGTATCAGGTATGCCAGGGACTCCCACCAGCTGGGGACAGCCAAGTCCATGCCCTTGCAAGGGTGTCAGGTCTGGAGGGTGGCTGTGAGGCACCGTGGACCTGGCCACAAAGACCAGCACTTCAGTCCATATTCCTTGAGTGATACTCTGCCTGTTCTCCCTGCTGCCAGCTGAAGGCTAAGGTGCTTATTCAAGTCACTCCTGTGGAGGAAAACATAGGAGAAGGCCAAACAGCAAGGGGTTTGCTGCAGATTACTACTTATTGTGAAAGGATTTCAAGGGTGGACCTGTAGGCTCAGTGTACCTTAAGCCAGATGAGCTACTGAGATCCAAGGAAGAGGTGGCCAGGCCTTCTCCTGAGCAGCAGTCACAGATGTCCCTTCAGCACAGCTGGTCTATGATCCTCCTCTTCCCAGCCACAGCTCCTGGAGTCCCATCAAAGAGCTGCAAGAGAAATAAGATGCAGAATGAAGAAAACCATATCTCCAAACCTATGCAGTGAGTAGGATGGTGCTAAGTTCTGCCCTAAGTCTCCTTTTGTTGGGGGTACCCTGGCGGGATGGACCAGGAATTCTGGGGCAACCCAATTTAAATATGAAAACGTACAGACAAAGAATGAAAATGAATACACGGTTCAGAGCCCTCCATACTGGTCTGGGGCTCGCTTCTGACAAGCTTCAACTAAGAAGCAATTAACTTTGAAAATGACCCTATTGGACCAAGAAAGCAAGGCAAAATTTTCTGTCTAACAGCCATTTCAGGCAATTTCAGTTCTTTTACACTATTTCAACATATTCCGTTTTTCATCTGCTATTATTGTGGTTTTCCCCAAAACAGTGAGCAACCTTGATGTTCCCAGGCTTTGGGGATTTTTGGAGGATATGAATGAACTCATTAGCAGGAGCAAACTGATTGCTGCATGAAATAATTTGCATAGTCATTTAAATGGATACTTTTAGGTTGCAGAACTCTTCTTTCATTAAAAGGAGGAGCACAGTTTCCTTTTGAAGTTACTGCGTGAAACTGCTTCACGCTCCGGAAAACAACTTGCTGGCAGTTCGCGTTGAGTTTTCTTCGTGCAACGATGTCTAGTTTGAAAACAGCAGAGGTAAAACTTCACCAAACGCCTTGTCCCCACTCACTTACACTGGCTCCTGAGCTTCCCTCTTGCCGAAAGCTTCAGCTTCTTGGTTCCATTTTCCACGTCCCGGTTTTTCAACAAGGTGCGGAGACTTTGGCAGTTGCCAGCCGAGCGCAGAAATAAGGTGGAGTGTAAGCCTTTGGTAAAGGAAAGGAGAGAGATGCATTAGTTACCTGCCAGAATGGAAAATTACAGAGGGTGTGTCTGTTAGACCCAGCTCAGCACACCACGGAGGTGTAACGTCGGCACCGACGCTCAAGGCTGGCTCACCAGTTTATTGTGTAAAGAATGGAAATAATAGACAATGCACTAGCAATCTTAACACCTCTGCTGCTGCTGGGAGCCTCAGCTGCTGCAGCACAGGATGAGCTCCTCTGCCTTGCTCATGGCTTGCTGGGATGAGCCCCTCTGAGCAGCTCTGAGTTCACTAGTGCTCTTAGTGGTGCTCATGATACAGATTCACCAGTCGCTGACAGCAGTTGGGTCCAGCATGTGGACTTAGCTTTGAGGAGTCTCTTGGACAATACAGTCCAATGCTCTTATCTCATTAATAAAATTACAGTTCCTGAACAGGTGAGTGTAATATTTCCAGTGGATAAGACCATGCACGATACGCACACTTATGCCCATTGAATACCCGCACATTGATTAACTACGCATTGATTATGTGTACCTTGCTTACACTATTGATGAGATACACCATGATTAAGTAGCAAAGGCACAGCATCTGTGATACAGAGGCGCACACCTGGTAGTCATGGCACACATGGCAAGGCAGCAAACATGCAGATTGTTCTCCTCGTACAAACATTTCTGGGTCCCCCACAACACACAGAAACAGGTAAGCAAGGGGTTGATTCTCCATATGAAACCGAATGAAGTCAAGGAAAAGTAAAAATACAACAACAACATCATTCATAAAGCTCCACACACTCAAGGGCACTGGGACCAGGCAGCTCTGCTGAACCAGAGGGCCCTTCACGCCACTTCATGTATACACGTGAACTGCACCTCTATAAATTGCTAACTTGTCCTTTAGGAGCGAGTTAGATGAATGAGATTCCAATATCAGAGCTAATGCCCCTTTGAAGTGTCGCTTTGCCTTTGCACGCTTCTGTCGCTGCATTATCAGAATGTCTTCCACGAAGCTTTATTATCACTGGTAATGAAGAACTAAGAGGCAAAATTTTCTATTCAAGGACTGAGTAGTTAAAAAAAAACTACTTCCCTGGATACTGGAAAATCAAATAGAAGACTCCAGGGCAGAAGGGCTAATTAAAAAAAAAAAAAAAAGCCTGCTTTACTATGAAAACCCTTGAGGGGAGATAAAAGCTGAAGGGAGGTGCATGCTTGAATAATAAGGCCTTAATGGGTTTGGGTCCATGTCTAATACAAAGCATTGATTTTGGCTGCTTGATGAAGTTAGTTATTCGATTAGAAAAACCTAATTTAAAGGGACACTGCCCACTAAGATCACTCTGTTGGAGAAGTCTGTATTGCTGTCATAAGTAACTACTAATTTATTTTTTTTTAAATAAAATGCTAGAGTGAAAAAAATCCTTTGGGTAATCACTTTATTTCATACAGCTGGCAGAATTAGTGGTATGTCTTAACTTCTCTCTTTGCTGTGTCAACTCCTCACATGCTTTCTTTGGTCTCCCAGCAGCTCATTGGGAGTAGAAGAAGGCTGGAAAAGTATAATTTAAAAAATAATAGGAAGTTGTGACTGTAAAACAGCAGCAAAAGATAGAGGCTGGCTAGATAAAAGCCAGGAACAACAGGCATTTCCATAAGATATTTTAAACACTTTACTTGAAACTGGGCTATTTCCAGTTTGAGAGTGCCCACTTAAGTAGGTGGGAATTAGATCATTCTCAGGGCAAATGTACTGTTTTATATAGAAATGACAGATCAGGAGTGAGACTGGGCCACTGACACACCTCAAGATATTAAGAATACTGCTCGACTCATCTAATTTTAGATGCTACAATCTAAATGTCTTTATCTGAACTTGCAGTTTGAACTTCCTTTGTAGTCATTGGGAAGAGTGTGAGTCATCTCACCTCAATGCAGGCATCTGAAAGAGGGCAGATGACTCATGCCTTACAAGCACCTACTTCACTGATGATAAAGGCCAGCTCAGATGGAGACATCTGATGTCAGGTGAGATGACTCCCACCTTGACTGGCCAGACAACTGTAAGATGCAAAATACAAGTTAGACAAAGAACAACACAAGCAGAGTGCTTCGCACCTGTATGATACGCTACCCTAATTGGTGACTTGATGAGAAATCTTGTGTCTGATTGCTTTCTCACATCGATGTACACCAGCTGGAGACGAAAGTCATCTTCATTCAGGACTGTCTGGGTGTGCTCCCACCCCACAGGAATGACAGCCCAGATCAGCTCAGCAGAGGCAAGGCTATCGGTTAAACCCTGTGACCCACGTTACGTTGCTGTTCAGACCGGGTGGCTGCAGCAGATAATTTTAGCCTGGGCATCTGTGAGAACCATGCCAACAGACACAGCAATACATGGTGTAGGAACACGAATGTCAGCAAAGCAGCAGGTTTTTGGCGTTAGACAGAACCAGGCAGTCATCCCCTTTTTCAAACCCCCTGTTTTTCAGTCATCTTGCCTTGTCCTTCTCAGGCTGTGACAAATCGTGACAGTGGCCACTGGTTCATCCACAGCTGGTAAGAACCAACTGCAAGGGTCCCTGAAGAGATCATCCAGAAACTCCTGTTTGTTGGTGCTGTAGCACTGTCACATGCTTAGGAGGGCAACCTTCGTAGCATCATTCAGGAGCCTTATCGTTAGTATCGAAAAAGAGGGTTTTGCTCCAGGCCAGTGTTAGAATCTCCCTGAGAGGCCAGCTAAATAGAGGTTGGCAAGTTTATCAATCTTGGTACCATTCCTTCAAATCAGCAGCAATTGCTGCATTTCAAAAGCAAACCTGTCATTTAGCCATCTACAAAGTTGCCTTCGGAATGAATGAAGGATTCGGGGCTCAGCCAAAATGACTGTGTGTCTGACGCTTGTTACTGCTGCTCTCCTCCCTGGATGGTAACCTTGGGCTCTGTAGAGTTGCCTAACCCACTTTCTGCAAGTGTTGCCTGTACTGGATGCTGGCTATATGCTGCATGGACCTGTCATTAACACCAAGACTCTGTCCTGCAACATTTTCCTCAGTGTTACAACCTGATTATGAAGGTCTCAACAGCACTGGGACATGCATTCAGTGAGGACGGGTGACTCTGGGTTCCTGAGCAGTACTTTCACAGCTTGGGGCAATGAACAGCTAGTGACCAAGATAGTGCTTCCAGGATACCCTGAAATTGTCCCACAAAGCCACTTGGAGTTAGCAACTGGAAGGGCAAAACGCTGGACACAAGCATTTAGAGACAAATCTGCGACCACGGCTTTTGAGGCCAACTTGGAGGGCAGAAGAGAGGAGAGGGTGATTACAGAGAATCAGTTAGCCACTTTTGCAGACGTCTAACATTCACGTGCCCAGCTTGTAGCTGTGCACATTCCTCATGGACTGATGTGTTTTTATGTGACTGCACAAAGAGTTGGTGCATTGGCTAAAATTAGCTACAGCACATCTAGGAAACGGGCAGTAAAACAACACCTATTAATCATAATAATACTTGTTATACCTCCCCTAGTTTCTGAAACAAAACCTGTTTAACCATTCAAAGGTCACAGGGAAATTCTGCTGTTAGGTCTCGCCATCATTACAAAGCAGAACCTGGTGCTGAAGGTTGCTGAAAGGGTTGCCTCAGGTAAGCACTCTGCTCTATCTACGAGCAGCAGAACAAATGGATATTGAATTCCTACGGATTTGTGGCCTATTTCCCCTCATCTGCCTCCAGCTATGCCCTCCACAGCACTCCCAGCTTCCACCCAGGTCATCTGATAAAGTCACGATGTCTACAGTGCTGATCCTTCCGAGTCCATGCACTCAAGGAAACTAGGATGACGCAGATCTGATCTCTAAATCACTGTTTATCCACATAGGTTGAAATTTCACCAGTTGGTGAATAAGGGCAGGACAAAGGGAAGGGTCATGGCATGTGGTTTCGTACTACTGCAGAACCTCATACAGTAAAATATAACGCTGCAGACACAAAGGCTTTGCCTCAGAGACCAGAGGAGGACAGGAGTTGTGTGTCAAATTGTCTTTTTTGATATCACTAACAAGCATTTTGCAAATCCTCTAATTTAAAACCACTTTGGCCTATTTGTTTTCTCTCTCTCAAGCTTGGTGGTGGTGTTCAGTTTTGAACTCAGTTCTCAGTTTGCTCTATCCCTGGCTACTACTGAGTCCCACCTGCGTGCCGGCACCTGCACCTGCTATGGACAAAAGAGTCAGAGAGCTCACTCACCAAGTCCTACATCTCCTCGGTTCAGGGGCTATCAATTTTTATGAGCACTCATGGATTGTTTGGATTGGTTTTCTTGACTACGCAAGTTCCCAGATAGCGATATTATTATTTATATCCACCAAGTCTCTCATTAATCCAAATCCTGCCCTCTAACGAAAATACATATAATGCCTCCTAAGGGAGGAGGTTGCTTCTGAGTCACTGGCAGAACAGCTTGTTCTCTGGTTTCATGGGCTCCCCAGCATATCTGGCCTTTATTTCTCCCTCTTTCTGGTTTTACGAGTCCTCTCTTGGATTACAGTCATCTGCCAGAGTCCTGCAAGGCGGCAAGAAACGAACAGGAACATCTGGGCGTTTCTCTTAGAGCTGCCAATCAGTATCAGTATCAGTGTTGAGTAAATGACCTGGTGCTCGTTCACACTGCCAAGTAGCACTGAACATTAATTTGGGGCATGTTTCAGCAAATAAACCTAAAAATTAGGGATCTGTCCATATTTTTGTAATCTGAAGCCTATTGGTCAGGAATGATTAAGCATTGAAGTATGCATGTTATAACATGGCACGATAACTTGGCTAGCCATCCCATGACCTAGCTAATGAGGAAAGATGATCTCAGTCTGTTTATGAGAAGCAAAATGCTTCCAGCAGTGTCCAGATGGCAAAACAAGTTGGTGTGTGGTAGCATCTCACTTCCACATGGCTGGGTGAAATCCTGTGTGAGAAACAACTACGTTGGGCCTGAGTCCTGGAAATCCTCACATATGTGCTACACTATCAACATATGGTTAGTGCTGCTTGAGTCAAGAGACAACTTTGGCCTCTCCTTCAAACGCAGTAGCCAGGCTTGTGATTGCCTACAAAGGCAAGTTACATTCAAAATCTTCTTGCTGCTGGACTATGAAGACCATGGTGGGCCACTGCTGTTGTGGTGTAGGCAGAGAGGTGAAAAGACTTGCCATTCCCTTGTGACAGTGATGAGTGTCTCTAATGAACATCAGAGTTGCTCCCCCTGCCCTTAGATGACAGCAAAGAGCATGCCTGACTAGAAGCGTTAGCATCACGGCTCACTTTCTGGTGAGTAGGACATTAACTCATTGTGACATTGGGTTTGTAGTTTTTGCTTGTTTGTTTTATTGTTTAAGTTAAGAGAACTGTAATGAGATAAAGTACCCTCTGGAAAAAAGTTAATTGGATTTGAATAGCTTAATTAATCGAGATAGTCACCTACATAAAGCCATTTTTTTTTCCAAATAATGGTGATTTGCAGTCTACAAAGAGTCAAAATCAGCACATGCTTTATGATACAGTGCTCAGGTATTGGTTAACTATAACGTTATTAATGGTTGATGAGGAACTGGACATAGTTCTTCTGTTAAGGCTCTTATTGTTCATGTAGGCTATATGTACATTCAAATGTCATGAGCTATACAGCGAGTACTCACCACGAAGAACAGGGGAAGTTTCTAGTTTGTTTTTTTCTTTTCAAAAAAATATAACCCAGTTATAACAGAGAATTAAAATATGACAAAATGATGAACAACCAACTGACATCAACTTTATGTTTGAAGTGCTGGCCTTCATCTGAAGTGAAAGCATTTCTTATTTAACCCACGGAAATTATTCTTGCAATTACTGTTAATATTGATTAAGCTGACGAATTTACAGTTGTAGCATTCACGGTCACATTTTAACAACAGTGAAAGGAGAACATTTATGCCACATTCCTACTGCCTGTTGGAGCAGGAAAAATATATAGTCTCATGGTAGTAGAGGCATGGCTGTTCTCTAAACTGTCACCTCCCATAGCCTCCAGCAATTATCTGAACCAGGTAATGCTTAGCTGAGAGTAAATTTGATAAAAGTCTTTCTCAGAATACCCAGGGGATTCACAGAGCAGTAGTAGAAGAATTTTCCCTCCCTGGCACTCCACAGGGAAGAGGTATCAGAAGAGAAACTGTTGCTTTAGGTGGGAGGGGACCACTGGTTTGTGGGGGACTTGAGAGATGCAGAGAGAAATATCTAAAGATACACGTTAATGGAAGTTATGGGCTTTCTAGGATTTCCTTTCAGCCAGCTGCTTGTCGTAAAATGTGCCCTGCCAGACTGGTACTGTGATGGACCAAGGGGCAGAGTTAAGGTGCTGACACTTAACGGCGCTCAGTCATGATACCCTGTACCATTTTCTTAATGTTTCTTGATGTTTCTATGAAACACAGCTCTTCTTTTAAGTTTCAGTAGGGTCTTCCATAAAAGGAGACCCATGCTCTTACTCTTAACAGCAGCTCAATGTACCCAGTACTTCAGTACCTTCTAAAGTCCCTGCTGATGTTAAGGGAGCTTCGAGCTGTTGTAACGCCCACACCTCCTGAGATATTTCTGACTATGTCTATGGTGAGGGATTGCTTAGCAGAGTTGAAACCTACTCTTGTTTTTGCACTTACGTATTGCTAATTGCAGTGCTGACAGACTAGCTCTATCACAATGTTATGAAATTAGACATGATCTTAATTGTCTTGCAGGGTTTAGATTTTTGAAGTGCTCAGTGCTTATCCCCTCTGTGTTGGTCTCTTTGGAGCTCAAGTTTACCCTGAAGATCAAGATCAGGTCTCTTGTTTCAAGTACAAAGTACAACAACAAGCTACTGTGCTTTAGTGCAACAGGACATCTCCTCTCATTATTTTCCCTTTGACTAAGAGACAAAGGAATCCACAGCTGAATTTCTGCCACTCGCCAGATGTCTTTTTGGCTACCCTGCTAAACTGTACTTTGATTTTCTTCCTCTTTTTTCCAGTCGTAGTGGGCTGGTAGTGAGAGGAAATGCTTGAATCTGGTTGTTCAGTAGATTTCTGGACATTGCAACAAATGCTTTGTGAAAAATCACATTGACCTGGTGAGGTGTAATTGAGTTGTCTTAATGTCACTCTAATATTTCAGACTTCTGCAAGTCTGTTGAAATTTTATCCTCCTGCAAACAAGCTCAGAATCCCTTTAACCAATGTTACAGCTTTTTGAGTCAACAGACACAGCTTCTAACATACATGCAGCCTAACCTTGGTTCTTACTTGTCTTTTTTTTTTTTTATCTCCTTACTAATTTTTACCACCATGTTTAATGCAGTGGTCCTGAATATCCTTAACAGAGGAAATACATTAAATGTGTTGTGCTCTTCAAGCAACCCATCACAAAGAGGTTTTCCTTGGAATATAAAGGACACCTTCAAATTTGTCTTCTTTCCATAAATAAATCTATTCCAATGAGGTCATTTGTGCCAAGAGCATTTTTCTGTTCTCCAGTGTTAATCCCCTTGCAAGTCTCTTCAGGCCTTCAGAGTAATCAGTCGCATCATTGTTGGTAATCAGTCACAGCTCTCCTGAACAAGCATGGGCCGTGGTGGCACATGGTCCCACAAACCAATGCCAGGTTAATGAACAGGCCTTTCTTATTTGATTGAACTTTGGGAATGTGAATTCCCTTCTTGCCACCCTTAAGCAATTTTTTTTTTTTTTGACAGATATGGCAGAGAACCTCTGGCCCAGAAATACAGCTCTCTTTAAAATACTACCTGTACTTTATCATGAACATTTGCCTACCAGAATGCTCAGGTTTTCTACTGTAATGTGTAAGCATGAAAATGGACAATCCATGCTGGGACAAGAAACCTCATTGTACTGTACACAGAAAGGCACTCAAGCACACGTAAGTATGGGTGAAGTTGCCAAGACAGAAGACCATCCTAACTCATGGTCCAGATTAGAATAGACGTAAACTATCTGCAGCATAGCGTGCTCTTCCTGTTAGCATGTATTTTATAAAGGACAACTTTATTTCCTGCACCCTTTGGAAAATGAACAAAAATTACCACACATAATAAATACTTCTGGCTACCTCATTCTGACCCAACCCATGCGGTATAAAGAAAAGTTACCGAGCTACCACGAGATGCGATTGATGGATTACTTATAGCTAGTGTTGCCGTTGCTAGAAATGCTCAAAAGAAAATGGAGACAAATAGCAAACTGCACCTGTATGAATGATGCCGCTAGGCTGAATAATTAGGACTGTATTGTGCTGAAGTTTTTTGTTAATGGTGGATCAAAGAAGACAATTTCACTCAACTTCTTAAAAATTGCACAGGGACAATTAACTACAACCCCACAGCACCAAAATGCAGAATTCAGCTTTTCTTTCCTTTTTTTTTCATTAACGCAAAGTTCTCCTGCAATGAGTGGCTTAAAACACCATTATTACCAGTGGGAGTAAAGGGATTTAAGACATAACTGGAGCCTGCAGTGGACAGCCAGCTGACCAGGAGTTGTACAGAGCGTTCCCAGCAGATGTCAGTTTCCCAGAGTTAACAGAAAACCTTGGAAAGCAGAAGATAACGCAGCACAGCCTCAAAGCTACTCTATCTTTCCTTAGAGGGCTGGAAAAATAAAAAATAGAGCTTTTCCCACAACCTCACTCCAGGTATCTGACTCAATAGGAACAGGGCCCAGTCTTTTACTTAGAATGGGGCCTTATGTTATGTCTGATCAACAAATGTATACAACTTATTTTGCAAATTAACAGTCACAGAGATTAATAAAACCCACAGGTGACAAAAGTATGCAAATTAAACTCTTCCTCAGCAGCCAATAAGGCCACTGCTTTTCAAATGAAAAGCATAAGAATATATACTTGACTATGTTTGAATACGTACAAGAATAGGTGCTACGTCTGCAATATGCGCATTTGCATAACTGTCAAATCCTTTTCTGAGAACTCTCCTAACAGGAAACTATTAAAACAAAACACAAAGCAAATTTATAATTTAGAGACCTCATTTGTATGAATCCACTTCATAAAATAAGTGTATGTGTGAAGGGGAAGCCAATTGACCATAAGATAAAGTAAAAAGTCATGAGCTCATTGTGGAAGGAAACCTATTTTTAGTCAAATTTAAAATAAATGCTTTTTATTCAAGGCTTCATATCATGCTCTATTAAATTACAAGAGTGAAAACAGGTTCTGATTTAAAAAGAGATGGCACAGAAAGATGCGATGTGTCAGAAGTGTAATTGTATATTGTACGCTGATGCTCTGCTTGTCTTCAATTTGTTGGAGGCTGACCGAAGGGGGAAGCTGATCATAGCCAGGAGAATCTTAACCCTCAAGAGTCCAATCCCACAGCTCTTATATACAGCAGTAATATTTCTCTCTTGTGTAATCAATAGGGAAATTTATGTTACTGAAGAATTCACAGGAAGTAAATCCCCCAAAGTACAGTTAGAGTCACTGGGGCTGGAGGTGAGAGATGTCTCTGAAAATTAGGCCATAAAGATCAAACCCACAAATAATAAGGGCTGATATGGTCTTTAAGATGGATGAAAATCATCTGTTGAGAGTCATCCCCACTATTTCAATGGCAAATGAAGCCTGAGTGTCTTGCAACTAAATATGTGTTGGAAATCTGGCTCTGAGTGCTGGTAACACCCATTCCAGCCTTACCGTGTTCCAGCAGCATTAGTGACCCTGGTTCATCAAATCTCCTCATTACCTCCAAGTAGCTTGACTTGTCCCCAAGACACTCCTGACTTCTCTTGTGAGACAGCAGCCTCTTCTAGTCTCAGTCCCACCTGGTTCTTTTGTGCCTTGGTTGCCAAAACCTGACATTCAGGCAGCTCAAGCAGAGGCAAAGAAATGTATACATAAATAAGAAAGGAAAGCTATTTTGCAGTTTAAATGCTATCCTAGACATAAAGTTTGAGAGCCTTGGTATTTGAAGGGGAGAAAGGAAAGACAGGTTTTGACTGCTGTGATCCAGAATGGCCAGCCTTTGGCTTCTTACGGTGTCAGCGGAGAAAGGCAATGCCCAAGAAAGGGAGGCTGCAAAACCAAACACGGGGTTACGGTGGCCAAGCTGGGTGTAGTCTGTGGTGATCATGCCTAAAGTACTAACAAAATCTCGCCATGTAGGAGGGCATTCATTTTACCCAAATTTAGCCTTCTAGGTATCAAGCACCTAAGCCAACCTTTGTACAGAGCCTATCTCTATAGTCAGTGGAGACTGGCCACCACCGGGGGCAATTATCACATTCTATAAAAGAAGTGTGGGCTGAACGGTTTTTGGAAGATACCTATCATTGACCACTGACTATAAACAGCCTAACTAACTACATCAGATAAACCTAAGTGAGGATGCCAACCTTTTCCTCCTTAGTCCCAGGACTGATCCTCATTCACAAGACAACTCTTCTGACTAAGATTTATAATTCCAGCCTGTACTATGTGGATGAGTGCACATGTAGAAAGGAGAAAGTACATTGCAAAAGAGGCCTCCTTGCCCAGAGCCTTTCAAAATCACCTGAACCACAAGAACTTCAATTTCTGCTCAAACTTTCAAGTATTGATGAGGTTGCCAGCTATCTCTGGAGCAAGGAAGGAGGGCAGAGCAGCCTGCTCAACTCTATTCTTCTCTACGGGTTCTGAAAATGGACTTCCTCACTGACAGGAAAGTGGTTTCTTGAAACCCACTTGCCTTCCATCCTGCTCCTGAGGTTACTGCTGGTGCAGCACTCACAGGCAGGTAGCTGGAGGCTAAGGCTACAACTTTCCAGCAAAGGCTCTTCTCCTATATTCTCTCAGCAGTTAAATAATGTCTTGTATGCATAAGCTGTACTGCTTTAGCCATTCCAGCATGAACACAAACTGGTAGAGCCAACCTGGAGAGGATATATAGGATATACATCTATGCTGTACTAAAGAGCACAGAAAAAATACCTAATTGGCTTTATAGGTTATGTCTCTTTTAACTGCCAAGTCAGAAAAATAACTCAGTAGTGCCCTACTGACAGCAGCAAGTAACTTTTGATTGGAAGACAGATGCTCTGGTGAGCTCTTGTGTGTTTGAAAACTAACAGGTCCTTGATATTTGTGTTCTTATGGTTACAACCATAGTGAGGAGGACCTGAGAGAGATCCTCACCATGCCAAAAAACTCAGCAACTGTACATGTTGTTCAGAAATTAGGGCATCTTGTATCTAGAGAGGAGTTGCATAATAAACTCATGAAGCTTCAATTCATAATGCTTTGCTACTGAACTGCAGTGCTCAGGAATGGAACTGTTCAGGAAAAGTCACCCAGAAGAGACAGTACGTGGTTCCAAAGTACTCCTGTTTACCAAGACAGGAATTAATGACTATTCTGAATAGGTAACAAATCCAAAGACAAGCAGGAAAAAAATGGGGGGAAAACAAGAAAAGAACTGACCATTTAACTTGACAAACATCTCAGCAGGCTTTCCTGAGATTAGTTGATGAATACATGAGCTGGTTGGTGCTGTACTTACTTCAATCCCTACTTTTCTTCTAGGTTCTTTCTCTTAACCCATAATATGAATATAGGGTCATATTTATTTGGTGTTGTCCACAGGGCTAAAGAGCATTTGATGGTGAACAAAAAATAGAGAGAAAAACTGAAGAAATGCCATTTGCAATCTGAGGGAGGAAATAACAGTGACTCACTTTGAGAACAGTGAACTTTTCAAGCAACCGCAAGACTCTCTCTATCCATTTACGTGGAGGTCTGATGTACCAGGTCATTGACACAAAACTTTGCCTATGGAGGATTATGACTTGCAGGGTCCAGGAAAATGAGTTGGAGGGAAAACCAAATCAGGTGGTGTATTCTTCTCTTGCATTCATGCTGTCAAAGGAAAATACAAGCAAAACATGCAAAACCTCACAGGAGCCCTCCGGTTCCCTACAAATGACTTTGTGCTTAGTACTGGTGTTGTTCTGCAGGTCATCTGTTGTATATGACTTGGTCATTTCATCACAAGCATGTATTCTACCTGCTATAGAATACAATTTTTAGTTCCCTCAAAATTCCCTCTTGTCAAAGGCTTTGCTTTTCCTTTAAAATTGCTCACAGGCTTTGAATGCACAGAGTGCCCTGTGTCTGACTTCACTTCTGCATTAGACACAGTCAGGACAGATCTAGGGATATAATGGGACAACAGATTGGTCGGTATGTGCGCAGATTTGCAATTGCTCATTCCTGCCCCCTCTGGAACCAATGGAGGAGCAGAAGCAGCAGGTATGAAGAGGAGATGAAGCGTAACATCTCTCTAGGAGTGCCGACTGCCCAAGTACCTCTGGTCCTGCCAGTCCTGGGCTGTATGCTGGTGAGAGCAGGCAAGCCCAGATGGCTGTTTTCGAGGCTGTAGTTTATTCCTGCCTATAGAGTGTTTGTTACTCTTGCCCAGCATCTTGCTTCAGTCCACGGAGTGTTGTTTGCTGTGCATTGCAGCGCTTCTCCATGTGTTGGTTCTGAAAGTGGCAGCAATGATGCTGATAGTGTTGCACACTATAAGCTGCTTGACAACCTTGTAAGCCAAATTTGTCCCTTAGTGTGTTACGAGGGGACAACAAACAGCATGGAAAGCACCAAAATGCAGAATGCAGCTTACACAAAAAGGCTTAATAAAGGAGCATGTTTCTCCACGTCCTCAGCTGGATTTGCTGGCTTCATTGATTTTAATGGAGTTATTCCAGCCTACACCAGCTGAGAATACAGCCCACTAGACTATGCATTGCCACGTAAAATTCCTGTGAGTGGTACAGTTTATTTTCTCATTTGTTGGTTCTGCCATCTGGCACACACTTATATCCTTCTCCATTCACTATCCTCTGAAAACATCTTTTGTGTTGTCTATAGACATGTCACTTTTCCCTTGCCAAATATTAGCTTTATGACTGAACAATTCTTCTGATTCCTTTTGAAATCACTTCACAATGTTACCTTTTTTCCCTTGACAACACCCTCAGGTGTCTATTACACAATGTTGTATTGTGTTTCCAGGTGCAGTACGGGTTAAAACAATACAGCTTCAGTTTTGCAAACATTTGTGCAGCCTCACAGCTTTAATGGATCCCAGTGACTATAAATAATAAAGGGAAACTAAATAATACACTCCTTCCTGTGAGTCACATATAGGTTGGCTACATTTCTGAATTCACCTCCTGAGAGAAGAAGCTTTGCCTTCATTATAAGACAGACTCTTATCATCCTGTGATGGCACCGCAGGGTCAGACTGTAGCCGATGAAAAGTCATGGAGTTCACATGTACCAGAATGAGATGTTTAAACTGAAAACTCTTCTGATTGATACAAAACACATTCTCTCACAAAGGCCTGTGCTCATCTAGTAAGGGACAGAATTAGGAATTCTCCTACAAAGATTCCCACATTTAATTTCCTTTGACTGGATAGCTACAGGAGCTTTTTCCTGAAGATCTAGATGCAGAACTCCAGAAAATCTCCTGGGCTTGCTCTCCACCCTCAGCTCTCTGACTTCAGGGATACTTACGGTTGTCCACCCCGCTTAAGAGTCAGTGGCTTTGGACTTTGTACTTCCAGGCTTTGGACTTTCAGGTTGATAAATATGCTAGATTATAGCCTTCCCCCCTCGGAGTGAATGGTAACCTGCTCCACAAGTGGCCCCACTGATGTCAGCAGGAGTACCTAAGTAACTAATCGCCCCTTTGCAGTGATTGAGGGCACCAGACTGATGAAAAATTACATCAGATTTAACATTTTCCATTTTGAAGGGTAATAACTAGCTCTCTTCTCCTCATTGGGGCTCTGTGGACTAAGGAAAAAGAAAAAGCTTTTCTAACTACATGTAAACACCACCTCAACCAGTTAAGTGTAGAGTACCCATCCCACTGAAACTACAACAGGATTTTTAGCAGGACTGCAACAGTAAGCCTTGATGGCTTTGTTCTCATGGCTCCCAAGATCCTGCATGCAAGTCTGGAAGGACACTTAGGATGGAAGGAAAGATGCAGCCAGGGCCTGGGTCTGAAACCTTCAAGCACTGAGGTAAGAGGGAGCTTTCCTCAGAGATAGAATATTTGCCTGGGAAGAACTTGTCAGCTACTGATTTCAAGAGTGAGAGAAAGGTGATCTAAGACAGATCCCTGAAAACTGATCTCTTCTGCCAAAGACCATTTATTGTTCCTGTATCATCCTGTATCTGTCCTGCCATCATGAAGGACTTGGAAACAAGGTAATTATTCCACCTGAAAGAAGATAATTTTCTTGGCGTGGCTACACCATGTCCACCTTGGGTATAGCAGCTTTTCAGAAACAGGTAATTTACTGGTAATTTCAGTCACTACCCCTTGTTCCCTCTGTGATCTCGCCTGCTTTTTGGCTAACTCTTGGCCCTGGGAAGAGAAGGGCAACAACCGCAGCTTCCTCTCCAGACACAGAGTGTCATGGTATGGAGCAGTGAAGAACAGGCAATTCTTAATGGCTCCCACATCACTTAAAACTGCAGTAACAGATTTACTTTTTCCTACAGATACCACTGAGTGGATAGAAAATGTATTAAGAAGTTCTACGTATCAAAAAATGCTGCTGAGCTCTTCTCTCTTTGAGACATACCTGAAGAAATGCATTGCTCTGGTTGGTACCTATCAGCTGGTGGTTAGCAACCAGGAACAGTGGGAAGCAGATACATCAGGGTGAAGCTTTTCAGTGCTGCTCTGACCAGAAGAGTTAAGGCACAGCACAGGGAGGTACTTTGAACCTTAAGTTCTTGTGGCAGTGAGAAACATTCAGCAGCTCTTGGGTGGTCCTCAGCATGCTTCAAGACCAGGGCTTTTTTTAGAATATCACGTATGGGTTGAACAACTTACAGTGAATAAACATCAATTCAAAAATAATTTGTGAATTTAATGTGCAGGGTAGCTGACCTCTAACAGCAAACAAAGTAGAACTTTTGATCTTCAGACAAGTTGTTTCTCCTCTGGAAGGCGTCCTTTGATTCAGTCTGTGTTTGTGAGATGATTAGAGAAAATCAGATATATTGCAAAAGATTGGGAGCAACAAGAACCAAACACAAGAGAAAACATTTAGAGACAAATGCAGGGGTGGCAGAGGGGCCATACAGAGAGACAGCTCTTCTCCATTTCAGTGGTGCTTCTTTCCCACTTGTAAATACACTGCTGGGAGATTAACTGAATGACATAGCAACATGGGTGGGATGCAAAAAGAGGAGCTGTGACCGATTTCTATGACTCCCTAATAACTGACTCGCAAGCTGGCGTAGCGGATCACTAAATGCCATGAATCATTTGCAGATCAAGATCAAAGAGTAAAGAGGCCATAGTTCACCTAGCTGGGCATTCATGCAGGGCTTTGACTACCTGAAGCCTTCAGAAAACCATTGTTTTTTCTTTTCTCATCTCTAACCTCTTTTCACCTCTTTGCTTCTAGACTGAGCCATGTACTTCTTAGTCTATGTTGTCTAGTTCTTACTTACTTCATCACATTAAGCAAGGAGCAGAATTTCAGCTCATTTCAATTGGTTTTTACCAAGAGGAAATCAAGCCTAAGAATTTCTATTATTTTTTATTCTGTTCCTCCCAAGTGCTGAACCTTGTATTGCATGAAATAGAAAAAAAAATCTACATTTTGGGAAAAATAAGGATTGATTGGTCCTGTGCCTGATCCTATTTCATATTTTGCTTCTATCAAATTATTCTAGTGTATATGCAGATCAGATCCAAATAGCCAGATATGGATATCCATAAACATAAATCAAATAAATCTGTACAGCAGAAGAAATTTGTCTTATCCAGATATCCAGAGCTGACAAAATATGTCTGAGACCTCTACTGAAAATGAAAGTATGATGTATAGCAAACAGCTTGGAGAAAGAGTAGCAATCAATATATTGAAGACAAGAAATGGAAAACAGGGCTATAAATTTAAGCATCCCTAATGCCACAATACTTCTGAAGCAAGTTTGACAGACCTCTGCCGCTTTTATGGATACAGCAAAGTCACGCCTGACATTTTCCAAATCCCCACTGAAGCTGCAGTTCTGTCAGCGTGTAAGCTGACCTAGGTTGCTGTTACCTCTTGACTACCTGCCCCTCTGCCCCATGACACTGCGGGCTGGATTTTCTGGCTCTCCTTCACACGAGCAAAAACGTACTTAATCCTGCAGTGAGTCGGTTTGGAGAGCTAAATTGGAAGAAAATGCTTTTTTTTTTTCCCCATGAAGTGAGGTGCTAGTTTCTCTCTCTTAACTGGCTCACTGTATGATCAGAGAAATACCGGTGAAGAGAAGAACAGAGAGTGCACCTAAGGGAAGGTGGAGGGCAACCCCACCTGAGCTCATACTAAACTGCTGTGGAATTGCAGCTCTAAGCACAGAACTCCACTCCCCATCATGCATATGTGTGTACGTGGATGCTTCAAAAGATGTACACATTCACTTTACTGCAGTTGTGTGTGTTTACTTTGATACAGTATTCTTGAAACACTGGGTCCACTTGCTGTATGAGTTAACCACATGGAACCACCATACTCTTTGGCATTTAAACTTCCGTTAACAAAAAATGCTACTATCCATCATGGTTGTTCAGGAAAACTTCCTAGTAGGACTCAACTGTGCAGTGTTTCCTTTCTTGAGTCTGAAAATAGCCTAAACCAAGATGACGAGAGAGGTAAACGCTGCCCAAACTGCTTGTTTCCATTCAGGCTTTGACTCAAAACCTTATTGACACCATTATAAATGTCAACATTTGATACATAATACATGAATACATTTTAGCAGATGGAGACGAACGGAAATGAAGCCAAAATGCAGTTGAGGCTGGGTTTAGAATTGCTGGAAGGAGGAGGATGAAGACAGGAGAGATGCCAAGAAGGAAGTAGAGCAGAAACAGAGAAAGGAAGATGGGAAGGAAGGGAAGAGAAATCACTCCTACTGAGTTCTGCTGAGTCAAGCACTAACAGAATGAAAGAACAGTAAAAAGTGCATTACCTTCCACAGCAAAAGATGAGGCTTTGCCTTTGCTCATTCTATGAAGCTCCCTTTGAGACGAGCAGGAGTTGTGCTGTGGACAGAAGGCAATATGCTCGCCTATATTTGTACCATAGCCCTTCCTCCATACCCAGGCACTGAGTTCGTTCTCCTTCACAGGATGAACAGATACCCCCTCAGTCAGAGGCAGCTTAACTAAAATAGTCCATTAACCACCTATTTTAGATTAACAAGGATAACCCACTGCCTAAACCCAATAGCTATGTCAATGCTCCAAATTGCACAAAGCTTCTGAAACGGTTTTGTCATAACTAAAAATTATGATCATTCTAGAGTAAACAAATATGTGGTGCTACCATTCATCACTCAGGCTGTGCAGAAATTTATACTTTTCTAAAAAGCTCATTGCTATGCAGCAGAAACACATGTAATAGGGATGAACTGTCTGCAAAATAGTCCTTCCAATCTGTCAATGATAACTATATTTTTAGGGTCTAATGAAAAGATGCCAGAGGACAAGATGAAAGAAAATGTGCAAGCAAAAGGTAAACTTAAGATTTTGCACTCTGGGGACCAGGTTACCAGGATCTATGATCATGACCCATGGCACAGAATGCGATTTTCAGAAATTTCTTCACATTTTCTAAAAAGGAGCTTCTATCAATCTTCTCCTTTCCTCATCTTCCTATGTTGTTTATATGCTGAATATTCACACTTTTGCTCTTGGAAACACAGTTGATTTGTCCCAAAGTCTCTGCATTTAAAACATAAGTGTATTAATTAATGACGTTCGCTATTCTCATGCTTTTCTTTCTCATAATATAAAAGAACAACCACAATTCAATGCTCAAAGCAAATCTCCCCGGGAAAACAAGGAATCTTTCCTACTGCAGATCCTTGGTACCCCCATTTTCATAGAGTGGATCACTTTGTCTGCTTTCGGTCTCAGAACTGCTTATCTAGCCTTCAGCAAGTGCCATGCACAAGCATAAGTCTGACAAACTTGATTTATGTTAAGAAATAATTTTTCTGTTGTCATAGAAACCACTGCAAGATGATCCAGGCATGAGTAAAAAGTAACGACGATAAGCGGGCTGCTGGTTTCGCCAGTGAAATTCCCTTCCTTGTTGATGTCCCACCAGTAATTTCCTTGCCCTCTAGGGTGAAAAGGGTAAAAAGACGGTATCTGGAAGGATGACTGAGAGGAAAAATTTGCCTTGCCTAGAGGGTGGCTTCAGTGTCATAAGGCAGGCACATTTCCCAATCCAGAAAGATGGTGTGCAGCCAGCAGAACTTCTCCTGCAAGGCTGCAGCGTGGGGAGCAAAGCAAATGTTTCTTTCGAATAGGGAGCAAAACCACACCAGAAATACCCCAATTCTGCTATAGAGACCTCCATGCCACGGTGGAATAATTTGTTTATCTTCTGCCAGGGGTTCGCTTCCATCAGCAGGAATGAATCATATCCACCTTTTAATGTGTGCATAGCTCTTGCCACTGTGCTATGCGTAAACAATCTGCTTCAGTGAGAGGATGTAACCTTACCTAGACAGTAACAGATACACGGGACTAAAAGAATCAATGAACACTGATCACCATGACATGTTCACGTAGAAGTGTCTTCGCCCACCCCAGCACTGCCTGCCCAC